>LPNX011093186.1:234619-272850 GCA_001517045.1 Pseudotsuga menziesii | reverse complement strand
ACTTGTTTAAATTTAGTTTTTTATTTCAGTTATAACTTTTAATTCAAATATCATTGAACTGCTACTAAGGAATCCATTGTCCTTAGTAGGTACTCATTCATACAAGCTAGGGAGAAAACCCTAGCAACAGTTTTCACCTGACTCTAGCACATTGGTGAGTCTACCTATGGGACCCTTACAGTCTCATCTCCCTTGTGATTTCTGGGTTGCATTGGAGACAGTGATCGGGAGCTCCCAGTGTTATGCTTCCATGTATCTCCAGTACTTGATGTTATATATTGTACCACAAAGATTCTGACTCTTAGTCATTGAGTCCCTCTAGTTATGTACATTTCCAGATCCAGCAGAGCATCAGTTGTGATGATATTGCATTCCATGAGAATGCCATTGTTTCTATGTATCAGTTCTTCATATCAGCATTGTATTCAGCCTCCCATTGAGGCCACCATTATGTATCATCATTTGTATATGTATTGATCGGCTATCGTGTTTTGAGCCTTGATCCCATTATTTATTCTTTTGGCATTGTTACAAGCATGGGTATGCCCGCCTTGTCCATATACATGTCACACATTATATGTATCTCATCCATTTTGAGAACCAATAAAAAACCAAAAGCCATCGTAGTTTGAAAGAGGAAATTCCACTTCTTCGCGGGTCTCTCTAGTCTCTTCACTGTTGTCACCATTATTCACATGATCCTATGATGTCTATTGGCCATATGATGAGCTCCTGCCCTCACACATCAGGGGGAAATCTGTTAAAACTAAAAAGTGTTCACCTAGCTCTCCATGGTCTAAACCATATACATACATCATGTTTCCACCATATTTCCCTTACTTTTGAACTTCACAATTGTATTTCCTCAAAAAATGGTCTAAAACACCATTATTCCTTCCCATAAATGAAGGGATAGTGAGCATTCTTTATGGTTTATCCCCACTTTCTCCCAAAAAGGGTAAAAACCCCTAAAAAATGAGAAAGGTTCAAAATACTATAGATAAATACCATGGGAAATAAAATACCATGAGTCATTACCATGGGTTAAAAACCCCTAAGACCATATTATAAATACATTATGAAGGGATCTCCCAAAACACCTTTTCATTTACTTGTGGTTACATTGTGCCATTTTGCTCTCAGACATACCACATACTTTCCTACCATTATTTCCATTGCCACGCCATTTCCCACAATGTACATTAAGATCTCTCCATACCCACTTTGGATCCATCCCTCATTTGAAAATTATCTGTGGAGAATACTGGAGAACCAACCCATGGAGCTGCGGAACCACTTCTAAGGACGGATACGGTGGCCCATCTTGCAGGAAAAAGGTATTTTGTTTTTATTTTATACAGTAGGTAGTTGATATATGAAAAAATACCTAAAAAATATTTGTTATCATTGTTGCTATAGTTGTTTAGTTTCTTGTTATTCCATCGAACTCTTCCTTATGCTCTGGACGAGCTAAGGTTGGTGCATCTGCATGTACTAGGGGAGAAATCCCCATTACAAGTCTCGTTGAGACATAGACTAGCAGGAATTTGCATTTTAAAATTTTGTTATTAGAGTATCATAATTAAGGAAGTAACTCTCAAGATTAAGAGGGAGTGTTAATAGTAGTAATCTCATTAGTTATTGTCTGTTAGTTACATTCAGTTATATAGTTCCATAATCGTTCATATGGTATTGTCTAAAATCGTCAAACATGTAACATATATATGCAATTGTATGATAATAGATAATCAATTCATCCCTTAGTGGTTTGATACTCATTTGTTTAGTCTCTCCCCATATTTGAACACATCCCCCGTATTCCAAACTATGACTTGGCTCGTATGCTTGCTGGGCGACCCGAAACAAGAAAATTGATTTCCACTTACAATTGCAATTGCAAATGTCTATTGATATTTAGTATAGAATGATTTTTGTGTTGCGTTGTAGATGGGAAAAGCCAGATACTTGACATCTGTTTGAGGAGACATCGATGTTTTGAAGGCTTGAAAAATAAATTTGATACTGAGCTCTGAAAAGGACTATAAAACTAGGAAAATTCGATATAAACCTCGAGCATATTACTGAATACAACCTCAATGATTCGCAGAAGAAACAAGGATAGGTAGAAATAAATAAGGTACGAAAATTCACAAGTGCATCTTTGAAGTATGTTGCTTGGTTTTGGGACCATAGCAAGGAGAGGAAGGATGAAAGATAACGACTCAACAAAATTTCCATGCAAGAATATATTTACAATAATGGTGAATTAATAGCCAAGATCAACATTACCTATGAACTTCACTGTGGCAGTTCACTGACGGCAGGGACATCACCTTTACAATGGCACTTGTTATACAGAATGTCAAAAGCAAAACAAAGTATCATGTGGCCTTTTATGAAATCCTATACCACTTGCAAACCTTAATCTTATGCCAGCCCTTGTATTTCATTTTGTTTTAATGTTTTTAAAATATATTGGGTTAAAGCCCTCCCATGATGTTACCTTCAAATGCAACCACAATCCAAACACAATCGCCGTATCTCAACAAGAGGATTTTTGTAAGTAATTATCAATATCTAGTGAAATTAGGGGTATTATTTAATATCCCGTGAACAAAGGCGCTATAACATGGTTTCACTAAGTGAAGACCCCATGATTGGGCGTAGCTTGGATGGTTTCAAGGAATGATCGTTACCCTCCCCACCCAGGTTCAATTCCTTGTGAGTGACATGTTGAGATCTTAAATGGGTATACATGATGCTCTTGTTGTTGACCCCCCACTATATTCCAAAAATTCTCGTCCAACCCATGTAACTTGTAGATTTCAGGGAGATTACATGTGGACGTAGTGAGCACTGATATCCCATGTCTTGAACCACATGAAAAAAGAAAACCATTAGCCATAATCTAGAAGATCAAAAGTATATTTTTATTATAAGCAGTGTAAAGGAAAAAAATACTATTTCTAAGATAAGAATGAACTCTCACAAGCTCCATAGTGAAACAGGGTGTTGGACTATTTTTAAAAGGTCATGGGATGAAAAAATTTGTTATTTGAGTCAACCTTTATCCTGATTCACAAGCTTAAACTATAGTATTTAGAAAATGAATAATGGGGGATGGAAAGCCTATTATGGTCTTAAAAATAATTGTAAATTAATAGACTAATGGTTGTTGGTAAAAAGACACTCATCTTTGAGACTCCTCGTTCCTATTATTTTATGCCAATGTGAATGTTGGGCCTGCAACATCTCTAGATAAATGTGGAGAAAGATCAAGAAAATACGTAAGCATGTTATAATTTATAATCTTAAAATTAAAAACAATACACCCTACCCTATTCTCCTTCTTTTTCCTAAGTCTATTTCGACTAGAAATATGAATCTTCTAAAGATCTATTCCAAAACTTGCCTATATGGATTTAGTACATTCAGCTCAGCCATTAGTTGAAAAATATCAAAAAAACATCAAGAACAATTTGACAGAAACTTGAGAAAGCATATGCATGTAGCAACTTTTTGGAATGGATAAAGATGTTTTTTCAAAAAAGCATTTGTCTTCCAACAGGGAAAAACTTTGATGCAAATTCCAAGACAATGTTCATAGCCTAAACGAAATTTTGTGATGTTGTTGTCGATTGTGAGTGTAAAAACTCCTTCATGAGGAAAGTCTTCGCAAATTGAACACAGTTGATGAGACGCTTTTGAGTAATTTTCAAAAGAGATTTTGGATACTTTTGGGAAGCATTTTTCAAGTGTTGGGTTGCAATGTACAATTAAGTAGCCTATCTTTGTTTCTAAGACATAATCAACACTATGCTCATATCTAATTTCTTTTGTTTGTTTGAAAATTGCATAATTTGATGAACTATGCACCAATGGTGGATAACATTCAATGCAGATACGTTGAAATGGTGGTGCGAATACAGTTTTTGCTTTCAACAAGCATTGCATCTGCACACAAGTATCTGTATCATTTTTTTTTGTTAGGCATGGTTAAAAAATGTCTACTAGACATATAATAGGAAAAGGGCAGCAAAGAAAAGAAAAAAAAACCTTGAGCAAAAAAGGAAAATTAAAAGACTATTTTTTGTATCAAGTGAAGTCAAGTACCTAGCTCAGTCTTTGCATTAATAACTGTAAGCAATGACTCTTTTGTGAATTCATTATTAAGCATATGAAAAAATGTCACGACTTAAAAACAGAATGAATCCACATCACTCTTGGTGAATCCCAAGCTCATCAAGCATATGTCAATCCTGGCATACCAAGCTCTTGGAGCCTGCTTGAGTCTGTACAATTCCTTCTTTAATTATCTACAAGTTGTGTTGCAACTACTCCCTCTATGTGGGAGCATCCTACTCCCTCTGCACCTGAGCATCTTGCATTCTCTTCATATGAGTATCCACTCCCTCTGCATATAGACACTCAACTCCTACTTGGTCCAATATTCTCACCATATGACTCAGGATCATGGAATATTGTTTTCCCCTATGTATCCATCTATGTTACCTCCTATCAAGTGGGTTTATTGAGAAACATTGAGTACCATCCAAAACTCTTTCTGAGTCTGCAACGTAGCTAACTTCATAACCTATATATTGTTCCCTCCCATATGCTAAACTAGAATAGACTCTATATCTTATATATCCACTTGTAATTCATCAGTAAATTCCCCTCATGACTCGACACTATATCTCACACATCATTATTCATGATGGGCTGATAGTCCTCCATCATGATACACTTCCAAACCTGTTGTCTTGTTGTCTCCTCGTCACCTGAAGGTTTTGAATCAGTGATGTGACTCATAAATTCCATATAACATGAGAACCTCTAAGGTATTGTGTTCTCCTTGAAATAACCACTGGGATTTGCATGCCTTCTTGCGTCCTGCAAAGTATCATGAAGTTGTGCTAGCCTCTTCCTAATCACTGCATCATCTCTTAGTAGATCCATTGGTTCTGCTAGCTCTATTGTCTCGTTCTAATAGTCAGAAGGATGATCATTGTACTAGAGAGATACTCATCCTTTAGAGCCTCTTTCTTGGTCCAAAATACCCACACCATATGACTCAGGATAATGTGATATTCTCTGTTGTTAAAGTGGTTCATTCATCTCTAGCCATATATGCCCATAAGATCTAGATTCTTGCTTTCACAACCTCCATAATAAATCTTTGTTGTTGACTCCCTCTTGATCTATTCCTTCTTACATATATTACTGAGGTCCTTGGATATGTACTCTCCTCCAAAAGCTTAGAACTTCTTTCCTTTTCAGGTTTTATGTCTGAGCCTTGAACTTCTAGAACTTGTTGAAGACTTCAACTTTGGTCTTCATGAAGTAGATCACCAATGACAATCACATAGTACAAGACACCATCATAAATGATACTAACATTAGTGTCCATACATTTGAGTGTACCTTCTGAAGTTTATTTTCTTTTGTGTTCTTTGATGGAGGCTCATCAACAATGGTTATTGATGCATGCTTCCTTTCCTTCCTTTTATTTTGAGGGAATCGATGAGCATAGTGATCAAATTTCTGACAATTGTAACATATTACTTTCGAAATATCCTTCTTTCTTTGATCGTGAACTAGGTTTGATCCTTCACCTACATTTTTCTTCTTTTCAAACTTTCTTCTTCCTCTTCATTTTCGTGCTTGGGCTGCAAAAGCTTGATTTTATTCATTTCAAGGTTTATGCAAACTATTCTTGGACAATACCCTAGCCTCCTCTTGGACACAGTCAACCCATAATCGATCAAACTTGGGTAACTCTTCCCTTCCACAAATGCTCTGAATAAATGACTCCAATGAATTCGTAAGTCCATTAAGATCTTCCATTACAAATTCAATATCATCAACAATATCTCCAATGGATTTAAGATGATCTATTGACTGGAAGACCTTCATAAAGTACATGGAAACTGAATCTAAGTTAGTCACCGTCATACAAAGGAGTTGATTCCTCAAGGATAACTTCTTGATAGTGTTGTTTCTCTCAAAGAATCCTACTAAGGCATCATACATTGCTTTGTCAGTCTTCAAATCCGCAATATGTGGAGTTAAATGGTCTTTTGCATAATCTATTAAGATCCTCTTGGCATTTGCTTCATTCGTCTTATGTTTAGCTTTCTCCTCAGCATCTTCAAGTTCTGAGACATCTTTCTTGACATAATTTTGGATTTCATTTTCATCCAAAATGAATAGCATCATGGTCTTCCAAGATCTGAAATGTGAAGTACCATCCAACATGTCATCTACTATGAGACTGGACATCATCTTAACAATCGTGATCTAAAAACCCATTAGGGGAATTTTGAGGTCTAAAATGGGCCTCCTAAAAGATATAATAAAATATTTTGAGTTTCTCATTTTGTGGGGAAAGTATATTTACAACTCATATTTTGCACTATGTTAAAGTGAAAAGATGTGTACAATTAAAATAATAATAAAACTACTTTCATATGACTAAAACATGAATACTTTTGAATACATAAATGTAAATAAAATACCCATATATAAAATAAAATATTTTAGTTTTGAATTATAATTATGAATTAAACTTTTATATATAAATAAATTTTAAATTATGTAAATAATTACATTAATAATTATTTATTTTTAAAAAATATTTACATATTTAAAATAAAAATTTAATCTATATTTTTAAATAAATATAACCTTACATATATTATATTATATTATAATAAAATATAATATAATATATTATAATTATTATAATATATTTTATAATTATTATAATATATTTTAGTATAATATAATATAATATATCACCCTTTAAATATCCACAAAAATTATGTTACCTTATATTATCAGCATAAAAATTGAGTTCCTGATTATGTTTTTTACATATATATATATATATGTGTGTGTGTGTGTGTTATAAGGAGTTACAATAATGTGATAATGTATAGTAACTTTACCATGTTATAACAATTTTATAATAAATATAACATATAATATAATTTATTTATTTTATTAAATCTAAAAATATTAAATTGTGATTTTATATTTGAATATATGTTTGATTTTTTATTATTAATATATTTTTATATTTAAAAGTGAAAGTACTTTAAATTGAAAGTATTTTAAGAATATCAAGTACATAAATATTATATTTAAAAGCAATGTATAAGTATTTTTTCTTTTATGAGTGTGTTTAACTATACATTTTTATTCACCATTTAGATTTTGCCAGGTAACTTTAACTCAAGCAATGTCACCTAAACCATAAGGGATGATGTCATTCTCTAGATTTTGATTGGTTCATATAAAGTTAATTTTGATGTTACATTTTGTTTTGAGGCCCATTTTTTACTTCAAAATTCTCTTTACGCTAGTAGGAATTAGGTCAAAATTGAACTTCTTCAAAACTGAAAATTGACTCCATAAATAAATGTTTTCTCCTTAGGAAACCTCTAGAACATTATTTTTCAGTCCAATTTGTGTCTAGAAGAGTTCAAAACTAGAAGCCCTGGTTCCTTGATTTTGGCAGAAATTAGGTCCAATTAAATTTTCACAAAACTAAAATTTGTTTCCATAGATAATTGTGCCCTCCTAGGGAAAGTTCCATAATGATATTTTCAAGTCCAATATATGGAAAGAAGTGCCCAAAAATTGAAACCTTGGTTTCCAAATTATGGCAGAAACAGTCGTTGTCAATGGATTCTATTCAACACTGCTCTGATGCCATGTTGAATTTTAACTTAGGCGTAGTAGAATTTTCAAATCTTGATCATTATGTCCTAATGATTATCATCCCACTTTTATCATTGGATCATTTCAATATTCACTTGCAATGGAAATAAAACAGGATCACTGAAAGATAACCATGCATAAGAGACACAAAGATAACACGTGTGTATCATCAAAACTAACATTTTAAGGGTTTCACTAAAGCATCAAGAATATACTGAGCAAGGGGGATATTGTGGGTTTGCATAGGGATAAGGGTATCCCATTAAGGCATGATGCATAAAATGTGGAAAATCATGTTATAACATATGTCGCTTAATGTGTGAGGTCATAGGGATACACACGATGGATGAAATATATTATAATATTCCCAGAAGTGGAGAAGTGAAGACCTAGCCCGAAGAAATAGCCACTCGTCAACATAGTACAATAATGAATTTGAATACATGATTGTGGATCTGAAGTATATATAGAATTCCCAAGTACATATATATACAATGGCCATGAATAGGCATAATGGACATATGGCATAAGTGGTCACAGCCATGTACAATATACAATGGAATCTAGTCTCCATACTGAATGTAGACATCTGATACATAAGGAAGTACATTGTTCTAATATTAGAACTGAAGTCCCATAGGTACTGTCATGATCAAGATAGTAGGATATATGAGAATTCCACCATAGTATGAGGCCTTCTATAAAAATTGTCAATGGTACATGTGCTATCACGTGAATAAAGGTGTTGGAGTTGAACATGATGAAACATCATCTGATTATTGGTCATTGAGGTATACCATTAACAAATCCGAGACAACCCACCAATGATTAAAATGGGTGTCAAGGTACCGAGTACATTCAAAAACTTTGAATAAAGGTGTTCAAGTCAAACACTTGGAATCCATCGATCAAGGGACATTGATGTATTCCCAACTATCAATGGAAAGAGGACCTACCACTGATGACTGCAAGTCTAAAGGTACTCAACTGAATCTAGATCCCAATTCTAGAAAAGATTATCTAAAATCAATGGAATGGAATCCACTGAAAGGAATGAATTAAGGCTTCCCCCATCAACCAACATGAGTTACATAGCGAGGATGATTGATTTGGAAGAACTTGGACGAACATGATGTGCATGAACCAGTAACCATGTGTGTCTCTCACGAATACCAGATGCAAGTATCATGCGAGAGAGACCCTATGAATAGCATCCAATGATGAAAATTGTTGACAGAGGTGAGTAAACCACCAATAAGGTCTAACGAAATCCAAGGCATGACACGAATCTCAATGTGTGAATATATTTATTGTCATTGAACACAAGGGAAACCAATCAGTCAACAACCAATGATGAGATGTCATTTGTTGAGTTCAATATCACCTACCAATGATGAAAGTAGGCCCAAGGTGTCAGGTATTACAATAGATCTATAAGATACTGGAAAGGTCGACATGCAAAGTCAATATATCTAAGGAATAGTTGAATCAGGCTATAGTCTTTGTTTGGACAAGAACATAAGGGTTATGGATATACTTAGGCAACATAGACTCAAGAGTGAATATTGATATAACTCTGTGACACATGAGGCATCAACATAGGCTCCATATGGACTAGAAGCTTAACTATTCGGTGGAGAAAGCTCTAAATAACAAGTGCAGCTTCCTCATTCCATACTAAAACCCCGACCCATGATGGATGGACTCAAAAATTGTGCTTCGTTCAAAGGTTACACGACAGCTGCCAACATAAGATGATATTATTTTTCCATCTATATTTTTATTTTTTAGGTCTTTTCATATTATAAATCTTGAAAAATAATAAAATGTGCTTATAGTACAATGGAGACGAAACAAGTGTTGTGGGAAAGAAAACTAGTTCCAAGTAGTGGAACATACCTATGCTCAATGCAAGGAAATGCGTGAAGGATAAGAACACTCAGGGGGATGTTTCCTCTAGGGTAAAGGGTGATCAAGATGTAAAGGATAAATAATAGGATCTGCTTGGATAAGATTGAGACATGCTTGGGAAATTTGGATTATAACACTGAAGCAGGGAGCTAGCATTAGGCTCAATAAAGCAAGCAGATGAATGAAAATGTGTTCACAACTTGATATAAAAAGGGAGTCCCTATGTACAATGGCCAGCATAAGAGATAACTAGAAGGAACATCAGGTTTCCACTCAAATACATCACGGGACTATAAGGGACTCCCAAACATAAGGAGGAGATTTGGCATGGGCACTAAGTGGAAAAATGGGTTCTAACTATATGGTCAGTAAATCCCTACCACTTAAGTAACGACACTTCTAGAAGTAGATAGAAGGTTTCATGTCATTAAAAAGTGGTTTTGTACGTAAGGTTTATGAAACATGGTCATAAGATAATGCAATAATGTAGGAGGAATGGAATCCTATCCTATATGCCAGTCAAGATATATACTTGCCAAAGGAATGAACAGGCTTGGAAATGGAAAGATCCACTAAGGCTTGGAAAAACTGGATCAAAAATACCCTCACCCAGTAACATTAATCCATAATATTTATCAAATACAAAAATTGGAATGAAAAAAACTATATAAAAGTGCATAAAATATATATATAGTAATGTACAAATGTACCATCCTAAGTTGGGGCTCAAGCATAGTACTTATCAGGTGCATTTCTTCAATGTTGTCGAATAGATTTAGCATTAGAATAATTTTTGATTTCATGTTCGATAATGTGGGGGTCTATCCCTAGCATTTCCTCATAAGGTGAAGCAAGTACATCAAGGAATATCTTAAATAACCCGATGTAAATCTGAATTTCTTGAGGTGAACAATATTTGATATAAGAATTTTTCACTTTGTCAGGGGTCTGAGAAATTTTGATCGAAATCGTAGGAGATATGTTTTCCATGTTCCCTTCGGCATAGATACCATGAGTATCTAATAGGACCACGAGGTGACCAACTTTATTGACTAATGTCAATCGAAATTCATCATGCTCAATCCATTAAAGATCCTGGAGGAAGTAAGATTGATGATGCATGTCCTTCCAAGGTCATTTCAGGCCATTTATGGCCTCGATAATGGCTTCATCTGATGGTAAGGTATTGTCAAGAAAATCATGTGAGTACAACAAATTGACCTCTCATACAGGAGGTATAGGGATATCTTCCTTTTCCATCTACAAAGAGGAGAGATCATGGTATGCAGTGATATCAAGTACAACTTGGTAATCGATCTGGACTACAGATGACATATCCACTCTGACAGGTGAACATTCTTCACACGATTCAATTAGAGAACGGAGAATCCAAGGATGACTCAAATATGAAGTACGAAATGGGAGCGATCTCAACAATGGTAAGGCACCACCAGAAGTGGAATCGATATCTAATATTGGTGTCGAAAAGTTAAAGGTGCACATAAGTGAAGGATACATCCTGACACCAACATTTTCAGTTTACATCTAAGAATTCTCAATAACTTAGATCGTAGATCCCAACGATGCAGCAGAACTGGAATTAGTGAAAGATAACTAATCGACCATTACAATTTTTCCTTCATGAGGAAAACATACTACATGAAACACAAATGAGACAATCAATTTCATGGAATAAATCCAATTCATACCCTATAACAGATTGCATCCAAGGGGTCCATCAACCACCTCGACCTCGACCATCACATTTTTCCCTCCCAACTAAACTTGAAGAGAAGGAAAAATTCCATGCAGTCTAAATGAACATCCATCAAATTTCATCATAATCATAGATTGGGACAATTGAGGAGAGCCAATGCCCTTCTAACAATACAAAGACATAACTGATGTCAAAGTGCCTTCATCAATAAGTGTATGTTTGATGGTTTTCTGTAGACACTCCGCATTGACTTGAAAATCCACGTGGTAAGGAAAGCGAGGCTGGACTATTAGAATTGTTGTGACATTTAGATATTCAAGCAATTAGTTCTGAATTATTGTTGCAGTAAAAGGAGAATGATGACACAAACTGAACAAAACAAACCACACAAGAAACGAATGAGTGTAGCTCAGGAATTTACAGTATCATTGTCATTAATTAAATCTGGTGTTACAATAGTTTACATAGGAAGAATTCAAATGCATCAGGGAGAAATTTGAATCTACCAACTAGATATGACTGTACCTAACTGACTAGCTAACTCATGGCATCTCAATCAATATCGGATTCCAACAGATCAACTCCCAGATGTCCAACCAACTCATACAATCATTAATAACTAGTTAACTCAGTTCGCTAGCTAACTGATTATGATAAAACTAAAAGTAACTGGAATCCAACTAAGACTAACTAGTTCCAACTCCAATTAACTGATGGAGGTTGGTGTCATGACTCCTAGTGGCTCCTAAAATGTAGGGATTGGTCTAGGAGGTGCCCAAACTGATGCATGCACATGCAGTAAGTTGCAGTTAACCTCTAGCAGTGTTCCTCGCACTCTAGTAACTGGTACATGTACCCCCATCAGGCCAAGTGGACCCAATGGTACTAGTGGACTCAATTAATTAATTAAGGTTCCTAAGTTAGGCTAAATAATCTAATAGACAGTATGGTCAAGGGAGGATTAATAATCCTAACACCCCCCTGAATCCTAACTTGGACAACTGTGGGCCTTGGAAACAAGGCCATAAGTCATCCACTTACAATTTAAAAGAAAAAATGATGCTTAATACAACCGAGGAAATAGGGGAAAACCTCTTGGGAAAAACCCCCCCTCAAAATAAGCAGGAATACAAATTTTGAATAAAAACTTGTGAAAATTTGTGCTACCATTTGAAACTATGCAGTAGCAAATGCAGTATCGTGGTTCTTCTGTGTAGGTGAACCTCTGAATCCAAACAAAATGCTTATGTCTGGAGGATTATTCCTATTTGGAAGAAGAAGAATGTACTCAACTGAATCAGAAATATAAATAGTCGCACGATGAAAACTAGACCCATGTAGAGCAGCTGAAATCAACTAAAGAGAGAGAAAAAGTTCTTGATAATTCGTACCATGTGAGGAACACCCAAGAATATGATATATGTTAGCCTTGAACAGCAAACCATGAGTGGTAAAATCATCCCCAAGTGTTAGGAGAAAGTGTCCAGGTGGATGCAGAATGTCTTCCTCTTTACTAGTTCTGTGAGGGGATGAGCATGTGACCAAAGGTAGAGAAGCCCTGGGACTGTGGAGAGTGAATTCTTGAGCTCCATAATCTGATATACATTTATAAATAACCAATAATTCACAAAATCTAATATCAGCAAACCCATGAGAGAGAACTATCATCGAATCCTCAACAGAGAAATTGAAGGAGACTTGTGGTGGTTGATTTGTCACACCAAAATTGATAAAAACCAGTTATAAGCAATACTAAAAGCTCTTGAATCTAAAAACCTGAACCAAATATTATCAGATCCAAATAGGTTCATATCAGATCCAAAAATGTGCTCCACCGAGATGGTAGATGCACAATTTTCTCCTTCTTCAAAATTCTGATTTTTGGTGCATGGAATCCTGTAGGAATTTACTGGAAGCTCAAGATCAATGAGAGTGGATGGGTCACTGCTACAATCTGAAATTATTTCCAAAATATAGAAATAATTACTTATCTACACACCAGCCGCACATCATTATAGACAGAGAAATCAAATTCATCTCCCTTTCCTAGAGCAATCACTAGTAAACTATGCACGTAATTTATAATAGAAGAATCACTAGAGAATTTTTGCATAGAATGGAAGGACATATTTTCTTCAATGAAAAATATTTAAATGTCTTCTTATGGATCAGCCATATGAGAAGATAAGATATCAGATATCTCATAAACTTTCGGAGCAGCAGGAGAAGGAGTCACTCCAAAGAGACTTTCTTCAATTCGAATTGACTATGTGGAAGATTTTGACTCTTCTTCATCTTGAACAACTTCATTAGAGAGAGTAGAGGCCGAGAATTTTGAATAAATAACACTTATGGTTCTGAATGTGCTCTCCAAATTGCTATAAATATCCTCATTTTGCTTCCCAAAGGTTCTATCCAGTTTTGTCTAGAGATCCCTTAGGTATTCTGCAAAATCAATAAGGTAGTGCAAGCTTGGAGAAAAGGCCTCACATATTGTTCCATAAGATCTATCATTGTCATTTAGCCAGTTATTCTCATATTCATAAGACTCTTTACCAATTCTAATAGATACCTCATAGAGACCTTGACCTTTTAGAGATGCAATCATCTTCAACTTCCATTCCGAATATCTTATGGATGAAGTAAGAAGAGGAATTGATAATATCGAATCCATATGAAGTTGAACCTGCAAAATATCACCACAAAACCAAAAATATATGAACTAATTTAGAATCATGCTTTTCCTCTTGACGTGAACATTTTTTCAGGGCCCGTCATGACCTCTCCACTGCTCTGAATAAGTTCAGAGCTAGCAAATCATCATAGGGGACTTCTGTGGAAACCCAGTAGCTTCTTATGTTCAATGGAGAGAAACAAACATGAAACCTTCCTGAGAAGGTTCTGATACCATATTAGAATTGTTGTGCCATTTAAATCTTCAAGCAGTTAGTTTTGAATTATGATTGCAGTAAAAGGAGAATGATGATACAAACTGAACAAAACAAACCACACAGGAAATAGATGAGTGTAGATCAAGAATTTACAGTATCATTGTCATTAATTAAATCTGGTGTTACAATAGTTTACATAGGAATAATTCGAATGCATTAGGGATCAATTCGAATCTACCAACTGGATCTGACTGTACCTAATTTACTAGCTAACTCATGGTGTCTCAATCAATATCAGATTCCAACAGATCAACTCCCATATTTCCAACCAACTCATACAATCAGTAATAAATATTTAACTCAGTGCAACTGAGTGTGGTAGGTGGGCGAAGGCGCCTACTCCACATGCATCCATGCATTAGCCATGCATAAATAACGCTAGCTAACTAATTGTGATATAACTGAAAGTAACTGGAAGCCAACTAATACTAACTAGTTCCAACTCCAACTAACTAATGGAGGTTGGTTCCGGGACTCCTAGTGGCTCCTAAAATGTAGGGATTGGTATATGAGGCACCCAAACTGATGTATGCACATGCACTAAGTGGAATTTAACCTCTAGCAGTGTTCCCATACTCTAGTAACTGGTACATGTGGCCCCATTAGGCCAAGTGGACCCAATGGTATTAGTGGAGCCAATTAATTAATTAAGGTTCCTAAGTTAGGCTAAATAATATAATAAATAGTATGGTCAAGGGAAGATTAATAATCCTAACATGGACATCATCCATATTAAACTTTATCACACTTGGGCCACTTAAATCAAGAGCTCCCAAAGTAGACAACTAGGTGTTCCTCTATGAAGGTCATGTCTATATCACCTCTAATGCTAACATCACACGCTGCGTTTGGCCCATATCCTCCACAATACCATAGTTTTGGGTGGCTCGAGAAATAGGATTGTGAATTGATCACTTAAGGACTCCTTTCAACACATGTGGTATACACTTAGGCTTATCACTATGCAAAGGGGTCTCTAGAGGCGGAGGCTCTTTCCCCAGAGTCGGTTGTGAGGGACCGTAATAATGCGAACGAGTAGCAACATGGAAAACTGACAACATATTGATGAAAAAATCACCACCATCATGGGATGGAGGATTTTGAAATCCACCAAACCCACTTTTGGAAGATGAAGCACTCGAATCCATATTTTGGTTATGATGAAGAGGATTTGTCAACATAGTTGGGATTTGTGTAATGAACTTCAAGGCCTCATCGATCTTGGGGAACAAGTGTGTGAGGTGGTATTTACCAAAAATATTACAAGGAAACTTGACCTTTCACTTAGGCTTCTTGTCCCCACCGTCATTCTCATTGTTCTTGTCATGATTAGGATTTTACTTCTTATTCCCACCCTTCTGATTATTCTTCCCATTTTTCTTGTTTCGTCCAGGTTGTTAATTACCCTTCTATTTTAACGACTGCACAAAGTGTACATCCACCATTTCAATGGGAATGGACAAATTCATAGCTTGTCCCAATGCATATTGGTTAAGAGACAAATTTTGAATTTGTTTTGTAACCTAGTCTACAACTTTCACATTCATAGAGCCCATAATATCATCGACATGTGGCCCAAGTTTCTACCTGGGATCATGATTCGATCTCGGTGTGTTAGGAATGATCTCATAAAGGATTCCAGATTGTGCATAAATCAAGTCTAACTATTGGGCTCTAAAAATGGCATGTTCCTCAATATCAACACTAAATGTCAAAACATCCTTCACAATATATGGCAATAACAACTCAAGGAACCATTCCAATAAGAATTCGGGTGGAATATTGTCCTTAATTAACCTCTTCCTTCTATGCCAATCTTGAATATGGTCAAAGATGTGAGAAGCCTTATCTTGCCGAAACGTTCACAAAATCTCAGTTCCAATTTCACAAAGGACCAGCAACTAAAATTGGTTAAAAATATCCTGGCCAAATCATTAAAAATTTGGTATGTTCCCCCAAGAAGCTCGATGTACCATTTCACAGCAAGACCGATAAGGGTGCGTTGAAACAATATCAGTCAAATAGAATCATGATTCAATGACTTTGAGGAGCACCGAAGGTGAAATGTAGTGACGTGATCACCTAGATCCTCATCCTTCTTACCTTCAAACTTTGGGATGTCTGAAGGAAGCTTAGTGGGGACCAGGAGCCATGTCGAGTCATGACACACAGGATCATTTGTAAGTCTGGACAAGCCTGTAAAATTTAACCTAGGAAAAAAAGGGAGCCTAGGTTATGACATCTAAGTCCATGCCCCCTAGAAAGAATGACTTTGAGGTAAAGCGCCCATAGGCACTAGATTTGAGACCATGGGTGGTGGTGGATTCTTGTAAAGGCCATGACCATAGCCCATGGGATAGTATCCTCCTCCGAAATGGTTCATATAAGGTAGGATAAGGATTTGCATAATTGGTACCCCTTTAGATTTTAAAATGATGTTACCAGGATTTCCCATGGGATGAGACACATTTACCCCAGTCAAAGGAGGAGGCACATACGCCCCCACTCGATGAAGCGACCCCATAGGAAGAAAATTCGTACGAGGAGATACCCATACCAAGTGATACATTCCCTCCCAAAGGGACACTCAAACTCAAACTCAAAGGATGACTCGCCATAAGAAAGGTGTCCGTAGGGACCGACATACTAGATGTAGGCCATGCGAATGAAATATAAAATGTCGGCCCACCACTCAAATGCACTCCTCCACTCACAAAAGGATTACCACTTGAACTAGGGGATAATGAAGGGAAATTTAATCCCCCAACAAAAGGAGTAGAAGGAGGAATATGACCACTCCAAACTTATATGTAGTATAGGGGCGTTGATGTGCCCCCCCTCACTACACCAAAAGTACCACTAACAACCGGAATGGAGGACGAGGTATTCGAAAAAATGTCTAGCATGCCAAACATAAAAGGGTTGGTGGAAAATGGAACTTACTGAGAATCTGTTCATGACCACCCTAAAGAGGGAGTGGCCACTTGATCTGATGACCTTGGTAAATCAAAAGGGTTTTATCTCATATCACCGGGTGAGTTAGCGGCATGATAACTAGTAAACATAGGGGTCCCTAGGACCCATGAAATAGTTGGAAAAGGATTCCTAGGGACTCCCATCCCCAATGCCAACAAAGGTGTCGAAGGAAACTCCAACGTCTCAAAAGTAGTACTCATGAACAAGTGTCTTTGAATCTCTCTATGTGATAGAGAAAGACCACATGTGTTAGATCTAAGCCTCTTGTAGAGAGGTTGTAAAGGGTCACTAGGTGGTAAGCCTACTAAGTGATCAGAATGGTGAAAATCCAGAACTCGATCCACGATGACTCCAAATAAAAGTATCAAATAAACATGATCCCTAAAGCCAACTAATGAGCATAGATCACACCCATAAAGAATCTAGGATGAATGCACATAAGCAAGGAATATGGATAAATGAGATCCTGATATATAGAAGGTATGTCTCGCTTAGGAGAGCCCTAAGACTCCCATACACTACAAATAGAGGTGCGCAACCAGTTATGTAATCCATCGGCTTCAACACGTAAAGCGACTGTGTTTACCGACCACTACCAAACTAGAACAATCACAGAATAACCCCTACAAGTATCCCCTGCGATACCTAAGAAAAGCAACTATGGTCACCTCAATATAATCAATTCTTAGGTGGACAATCACAAGAAGGATTACCCGTATGGGAAAGGTAACTAAGTCCAAACCTTGAAAGCACCAAAGGTACCTCAACAGGCCCATATACGAATAGAATCTTGGAAATATCTCCGGCCCTAATAGAAGGTATTGGAGGGCTATCTCCACAACTCACGTTCACATTGCCTCATAATTGACTCCTGTGTAAGAGGAGCTTCCTAATAACAACAAGTATATCAAGGATTTCTCCTCTCCCTAGACAGATACCTAAGTGCTTCCATTTTATAGTCTTGGAGAATTTTACTCACACCATCCTATTCCAAGACTCTAAAACCTAAACTTGTTTGTGCACCCTATAAAATAAAATCTTTGTAATCAATTTGAAGTGAAGCGTTAATTTTAATGAGTTGTGCTTACTCAAGGGGATATGGTCGTGCAACTAATGATATTATGACTCAGCAAGAAAAATAAAGATGCACATCTGAAAACATTACTAAATGTTGGACTTGTTTTCTAAATGAAACATCGGTATGCCACTAAATGAAATGCATAAAAATTGTCTCTTTCTTTTAAAATGCTAATGTAATCTTTCCAATACAAATCTTAGAATAATGCGATTCCAAGAAAAATACTAATGCGAGTTATCTTTTAATGCAAAATGCAAAAGTGCAAATGAACATGCAAAGATGCAAATATTTTTGTATTTTCAATATAAATGAATGGAAATGCAAAATGGAATCATGAAACTCTCAGAACCTGTAGCAAGTATAAAGAAACAAGACAATCAAGACACTAAGAATCCATGACTCATGCTCTAAAAGAACAACTTTTCTATAAAAAAAAATAACAAAGGGAGTTTCTAGCCACTGTAAAAGAAGTCAAAAAATAGTATAAGGACCCGAGAAGATTCCACAACACTCACAATTCACCCAGCAATAATTCCAACTAAGATACAATGAAAAAATTGAAATGTACGTGACTATTCAAGAAACAGTAGCATATGTATGTGACCTCTGTCAACACTGTGACTCGCGTATATCAAGCAAAGGGGAAAAAAGTAAGAGTGAAGCCAAACCACTCAAGGAAACTGCCAAGTAATTATTGTATGAATAAAATAGACACAAACTCATATAAACAAAGAGCAATTCAAGCAAAAATGCACCCAAAACACCCCAACAAAAAGGAGACTTCCTCATTGGAGTCGCCAATTTTGTTACAGATAAAATATTCATATGGCTTGGGGTATAACACAATATATGGAGTGACACCATAAATCAAATCTAATATCAAGCAGTCCATATGAATTTAAAATGATAACAACAAAATATAGGGCCCATAGCTCAACCGAAAGTTCGAAGGAGACCAACATTGAGTTTTCGATCCAATGCTTGCAACCTACAACTTATCCTCAACAACAAATGTATCCAAGCATATAATATATATCTATATATATATGAAATGTTAGCACCTAATCTAGCATAATCACACCCATGTAAATTAATACAAACATTTGCACGTGAATTTGGATGAGGAAAGAGTATTTCTATTAATTCAAAAAAAGAAGTGCAAAGTGACAACATCTGTCATCAACTCATCGGAACGAAGAAACCAATTTCCTCCACCTGGGTCTCCGCCACTTCAATCCTCCATGCAAAGGAAATATCACAAATACAATGGAGAGCTTGGGATATGAACATAAATCTTTCAATAAATAAGGATAACAGGATGCAGACTTAAGGAAATGGAAATGGGGTAAAATTTTGCTATAGTTTCCTAACTCTCAGAGTTTATCCTCTTCCAATGCTTCTCAATGGCTCAATATATATCCCTCAAATGGGAAATGGAGGGTATAATTGGAGCATTTTCCAATATATGGAAGGTCAAAGATCATAACCACCATGACTTGGCATGGAAAATCTAAAATATTTTTAATTTTGAGCACAAACCCTGATGTACACAGGCTATAATGCAACATTTTTCATATACGCATGTTGTATAACTGTTCACCTGTGTGTATCATCAAAACTGACTTTCTAAGGGTTTCACTAAAGCATCAGGAATATACTGAGAAAGTGGGATATAGTGAGTCTGCTTAGGGACAAGGGTAGGCCAAAGGCATGATGCATAAGGTGTGACAAATCATGCTATAAAAGTCACCTCTCATGACTAATCAAGGCTATGTCGGGGCCACCCTCTACCAACCATTGGTCACTTCTCATGACCTCTATGTGAGAATGTATGCAAAATGTTTCTCGGTGTTGCAATCATGGAGAAACATCAATAGCTTTTTCCTAGGCCATATAATGTTAGTACATCACCTTCGAAAACTTTGTTATAGCTCCTTGAACACAACTGTATTATAGTTGCTAGCTCTAATGCACCTTGTTTTGTGCCACTGTTGCAAGTGCAAACTAAACATAAATAAGGAACTAAATTTGTAGTGGGCATAGAATCTTTTGTATAGCCAGTATTGGAATATAGAGTCAATTGCATAAAAAAAAATTCCCATAGAAACATTAAAATGTTTTTTTACCTAGTTTGTTTGTCACTGCTTGATGTCTTGTCCATTTTGTTTTCTAGATTTTTATTGCTTTTGCAAGTTCTAGATACTTCAGCAACTTATTCATCTATATATAACTACAAACAACATACAATGTTGATACATTAAAAAACAAGTATGTGGAAAAGGAAATCAAATGCATAGTTGCAATTGAATACTTGCATCGGATGACTGTTGAAAATGACATTTGCACATAAAACCAAATTTCGAATTTCAGCAAAAGAAAACAAAATCCATTGCTCTTCTATGAAGTTGTTTTAGTGTTTTTTGCAAACGAAAATTCTAAAGGAAAAGCAAGTTGATTGTTTTTTATTACCTAAGAACAAAACAAAATTTGAATATAGGAAAAGAAGTACCAATTTATTCTTTGTCAAGCTATGTCAATGAGTCTTTCAGGTGAATATTGTGAAGAGAAAACAATTGCTTGTTTCTTACTAAATACAAATCATTAGCAATGGTTGTATATGTTGCTTTGGATTGAAAAATGAGTCCTAGGTCTAAGTGGTTTTGTTATATGCTCTTGGAAACTCTAAAACATAGAAAACTAATAAAAATGCAATAAATAGTTCATACAACAACAATTGATGCAAGTTGCACATATGATTTGAGGTCAAATAGTCAATGGGGAAAATAAATGGGGAAAATACTGGAAATGCAATTGTATCTTGTTTTTCTTGATGTTTGTGATAAAATCTACATTGCGTTCTAAAAATAGAACCATCAACCTTTGCACTGGAACCATGAGTCCTTGTGTTAAGTTTGACTTGAATATGGCATCATGTAGATCTTGTATAAAAGACAACATTTGCAAAGTTGATTATGCAGACGTTTTCTACACAAGATTTGTGTCATTGACATTTCCACAAACAATTTTTCATTTGCAATAAAACCATAATAATATGTTTGGAGGGTGTTTGACTTGCTTTTGTTCAAGAAAAATGATGTTTTTTTACTATACAAGAATATGCATCTAAATAAGGAACTAAATTTGTTACTGGGCATAGAATCTTTTGTATAGCCAATATTGGAATATACAATCAATTGCATATGATGTGTGTTTTTCCTAGTAATGTGAAAATATTTGTTTACCTAGTTTTTTTTGTGACTACTTGATGTCTTGTCCATTTTGTGTTCTAGCTTTTTAATGTTTTTGCAAGTTCTGGACACTTCAGTTCCTTCTTCAGTTATCTATAACTACAAGCAACATACAATGTTGATACATTAAAAAACAAGAATATAACAAAGGAAAAAAATGCATAGTTGCAATTGAATACTTGGATTGTATGACTATTGAAAATGCCATTTGCACATAAAACCAAAATTTGAATTTCAGTGAAAACAAACAGACTCCATTGTTATTCTATGAAGATGTTTTAGTGTTTTTTTGAAAACAAACATTATAAAGGAAAAGCAACTTGATATTTTTTACTACCCAAGAATAAAGCAGATTTCAGATAAGGGAAAAGAAGGATTAATTGCTTCTTTGTCAAGTTATGTCAATGTGTCTTTTAGGTGAATATTGTGAAGAGAAAATAGTTATTTAATTCTTACTAAATACAAATCATTAGAAATAGTTGTGTATGTTTCTTTGGATTGAGAAATGAGTCCTAGGTCTAATTGGTTTTTCTATATGCTCTCACTTTCCCAGCCTAAGAATGTCTGTCACCTTCTCTGCCACTTTCCAGTATGGAGACAAACCTTGTACGACTTGTGCTACTCCCGAAGAAGATGTTGTTATGTATCGTCAGCATCTTCTTAGTGTATTAATTTTAGTGTATTAATCCTAAAATTCTTTAGTTCCAAATCCCATGTCCACATATTAAGAGTGTAGTGCACATAATTTCATAGTCATAGTACTATAGAGAACATCATCTCAAAGTCAGCATTAAGGGTTCAAAGTCATATGTGACTAAACAACTTTTCAACACACTATTTATCCAATGTTAGATCAATAATCCTTTTCTAGATGATGCGCCTCCTTCCTACGTTAACATAACATTGATGCATGATCATATATAATGTTTTTTTTTACGCCAAGAAGTCTCAATATTTCTTTATCAAATACCTTAACCACCTCAATCACTTTATAGATATTCTTAAGAGGGATGAAGTGTGGATGAAGTGGACACTTGATCAAAGTGTATACAACCACCAATATTGCATTATGTCTCCTCAAGGTTATATGAAACTCCGGCAAATGCAAACAACAATTATATCTTCTTTTATGGAGATTTATAATTGATGTTGAATATAAATACATTGCATGTTAGTATTATTATTTGATGTTGTAATATATATATAGAGAGAGAGAGAGAGTAAGTAGTGAGGTGTTTTACAATTAAGTATATGGAAGATGTTGTACAAACTATTTAAAAGGTATATGAGGAATAAGCTCTTAATCGTTTAACCTTTTGTTTTCTTTATTCTTGTTTTTGTTAAGATTTTATTTGTTTCTTTTGTATATTTTATCATGCTTAAAATTGTTCACTTTTTTTCTTTTCTTCTATCTTCCTTTTCTAGTTGATATATTGTAATTTGTCTCTTTGTTTTCTAACACGTTCTCATGTATGTTTTCTTACATCTTTATGTACATATCATCTTGTGTTCATTATGAGAGGACATAATAACTTGAATTTGTGTACTTAGATTTTAATTAAAATACTATATCAAATAAATATTAGGCAAAACATTAAAATCAATTAAAAAACATTGAAATATAAGTAGCATATTGAAATCAATGCAATCAACACTAAAATGAATGCACAAATATTGCAATAAAGGTAATATATCGAAATAAATGCATCATACACTAAAACCATGTATGAAGGTACGTAACAATCAATAAAAAAATACTAAGTCAATGCATAAAACAAAAAATACTAAAATCAATGCGCAAAACATTTTACCAATATGCACATGGTAAAAAATACTAAAATTAATTCCAAAAGACCCTATGATATAGATATATGCAAAGTCAAAAGAGTAAAAAAAAATTCAATGCATTTCCAAGACATTTAACATCGGACAATCCATGGGATTATATCATGGGCTGGGCTACTCAACTGCTTGGCTACTCTACCGTGGCTCAAAAAACTAGTGCTGCTTGCTGTGCTTGGAATCACTTTTCCTTTGGTTGTTTGTATCCCAATTCCAATGGGCCAAATACTATAAGGCTAGATTTATTGCTAACAATAAGTACTTTTGGACATTTTAATGAGCAATGAGGATCTGCATAAAAGCCACTTACCTTCCTTTTTAACTTATTGCCTTATTTTCGTTAAGGTCGATAAGTATTGGTTTTTCTATATGCTCTTGGAACATTTAAAACGTAGAAAACAAATAAAAATGCAATAAACAGTTCATACAACAACAGTTGATGCAAGATAGATGTTGTTTCAACACTCTGAACGGAGCGTTGTGAAAAATAAATCAAAAAAATACTGGAAATGCAATTGTATCTTGTTTTTCTTAAAATTTGTGACAAATCTGGATTGCATTTGAAAAATGGAACCATCAACATTTGCACTCAAACCATGAGTCCTCGTGCTAGGTTTGAATTTGAATATGGAATCATCTATATGTTGTGTATAAGCCAAAAACATTTGCAACGCTGATTCTTCAGACTTCTGTTACAGAAGATTAGTGTAATGGACATTGTAACAAACAATTTTGCATTTGCAATAAAACCAAAAGAATATATCTATATGGTGTTTGTCTTGCTTTTGTTCAAGAATAACAATGGTTTTTTAATATACAAGAATATGCATATAAATCTACTTGCATCATTGGTCATTAGTAATAATTACATCATACCCACATACTAGCATGCAATGTTGCTTTAGTTGTATCTTCTTCTTTTTTAATATAAGATGGCAATAGAAAGTAGCTATGTGCTAGTGTTGAGGGATTTTATTGCGCATTGCAATTGTCTCAAATAAGTGCAAAGAATTTAAAATATAAAGGGCATGATGATCACTCCAATAAGCTTCCTAAACAATGAATGCAATATGGCTAGTAGGCATATTTGTTCAAAAGTGGTCAAGAAGTGATCAGATTTCATGTGTTGCTTTTATCATGTGCAATGTGAAATTTGCAATGTGAAATTTATGTTATTTATAAAGGAAATATTTTTTCATGTAGGTTATTGTTTGCAAGCATATCAACGTTGAAACCTCTAGCAAAGACTGTTTTTTTTATGTGTTTGTTGTGATGGTTGACAGGAAATCGAAAACATGTTCAAGTGGTGCATGTGGCATGATATAGACATTTGCAATTCTCAAAGATAATGTTTATGAATGGAAATCAGTGACCTGGGAGCGACCGATCAGTCTCAATCCACTCTTTAAATCTTTATATTAAAATGGAGAACTTATACAATCATTCATACTTTCAGACATATATTACAGACTCAACAGATCGCCTTCGGACTGCGAAGGTCGTCACTGTAATACAAACACACTTCCTATCATAATGTTATGATGCGATCTTATAGCTCGAAGGCCAAGACGCAGAGCATAGATTTTGTTACAGACTCAAACCTATTAATACTCAGAGTCTTCTGATGCAGTGTTATAGCTTGATGCCAACCTGCAGAGCATACTCACTCTGTTACAGACTCAATATACATAAACTTGAGGTTCTGATGCGTTCTTATAGCTCGAAGGCCAAGACGCAGAGCATACTTCTCTTACAGACTCTTATCCTAGACTTGCAGAGCAGACTACTTGCTCGATGCAGACTCTAGACACTTATTACAGAGTGACTCTGCAAACTCAATGCATGATGATAACAATGAACCCCGAGGGTCTTATTTATACAACTTCCAACCGGTGAACCGGTGGGCATCGACTGACAGTAACAGGTCAATCGGTAATCCGGTAGCTACTGACTTACACCTATAAGTCATAAATGAATCAACCGGGGTGACATGTGGGGACAGCCATAGTCATTATCTCGTCCCTTCATCGGTCAGTGACATATGGGGACCCGGTGTCATACTTTTGACAGACCTAGTGGGGACAGATTCCCACGACAACATTATTCCCTATACTATTACAAAGTGGAGCATTAATTTGGCCCACGTCGAAACCAATGTAGGACAAAGCTGGCCTACTCAGCCTTCAGAATGACGGCCCACCACTGCTTTCACATTTAGTTGTATGGGTCACATCCTTGCAGATATTCCCAGATCTCATCATTAGATGAATAATCATAGAACTGAGCATCTTCCAGCGGTGGAGATCCTTCGGGACTTCGAGGTGGATATAAAAATGGACTGAAACATTGTTCAATATCCGAACCTTGGAAAACCAGGTTTGGCTCACAGATAAATTCACCACGGAATCTAGACTCAAATCTGTAGTTAAGCGGTATTTCCTGAACAGTGACTCTGGACTCAATCTGGCCATCTTCTATGCTTCTTCAGATAAGCTTCTGCCTTGTGAACACTGTGTGATCCAGGGGCTTGTAACTTCCACCTTCAAAATGGAGCTTAAATTTGAACCATTGGTTCTCTCGATCTGCTATCTCCATATCTGCTTTCATGTGCGCAATGAAATTGGCACGCCTCTTCTCCCAATCTACCCGGGGACAAAAATTATCTAACAGGACTTCTGTCCATCCTGACCAGGTAGTATTAAACCTTAGATTTGCAGGGTCTGCACAAATAATGATAGACTTTTCTTCCCTGCAACATTCTAGAATCAAATTATAGGATGTCCATGTTAAATGGCCATCACATATATCAATGTACCAGTGTCGATCTTCATCGCAAAAATCCATCCAAACTTCTCTGCAGTCTCTAAGCTTGGCTTTGGCATCTGCAAAGCTGGTAAAAGCATCATTTTCCCAGCGTTCCATAATCTCAAGCTTAAGGGGCGAGGACTGGATATTCTTTATCAGGGTCAACTGCAAGAACCTTTTTGCTTCATCGGTAGAAGCATACTCTAGTGTTTGGATACGAACATCTTCTGGTAAAGAATCGTCCCATGGGAGGAGGAACAATCCTTCTTTTGCTTTAAGCTCTTCTTCTGACAAAGCTTTCTTTTTGTTTTCTCTGGCTCGACCTGATCCAGAGCTGAATTCTCCAACTGAGAACATCTTCAAGGCAGGAATGCTGCTTTGCTCCCTGGTGAGCATATCAGCAAGACAGTTTAAATAACCTGGCTTATACACAATATCAAAGTCAAAGTTACTTAGCCAGATAAACCATTTAAGAATTCTACTATTATTTTCTGCCATTAAATTCTAATTTTTAAAGATACCAGGCATTATCTTCAAGTCTATTCTAATAGTGAATCTAACGGGTTTTAGGAACAGAATGAAGTGTTGGACAGTCTTCTTGACTACCAGTATCTCCTTGTGGCTTGATGGATAATTCAATTCGGCTACTTTAAAGCTTCCAGAGCCAAAGCCACAGATATTTTCTTTGCCATTAATTGCTTCCAACAAAACTCCACCCCAGGTGGATGATGAAGCATCGGTCTCTATGATCAGGGTACCAGTTCCTTGAGGCAAAGATAGCGGAGGCAGCTGTAATACTTTTTCTTTTATTTTCTGTACTGCCTTTGACATAGCAATTGTCCATGCTGGAGGATTTTTCTTCAGACGCTGTTGTAGAAGATGGACATCTGCTGCTTGACCTCTGTAGAAAGGTCTGATGTAATTGAGGCTTCCCAGAAACCTCTGCAACTGGGTTTTATCTGTAATCTCTTCTGGAAATTTGCTAAAAACTTGCAGGACATGATTCTGCAATTTCACTTGTCCCTTATTAATCTTAAAACCAAGAAATTCTATCTCGGTCTTTCCAATTTCCATCTTACTCTCTGATAGCACTAACCCATATTTGAAAACTAATTCATAGAAGCTGTGTAAATGCTTCAAATGATCTTGCAGGTTCTTTGAGCATATTAAGATATCATCTATGAATATAAGCACCCAGAGTTTTTCTCTAAATATATCCTCCATTCTTTTTTGAAACTCTGAGGGAGCATTGTTGATCCCGAATGGCAGAACTTTCCACTGGTATTGGCCATGTGGAACAACAAATGCAGTTTTGAACCTATCTTTAGCTTCTATCCCAATCTGGTAGAAACCAAACTTTAAGTCAAACTTACTAAAGATAGTGCAGCCTGCAATTCTCTGCAATAGACTGGCTTTATCCGGGAGAGGATACCTTACCTTTTGCAGTGCTTCATTTAATGGCTTGTAGTTGACTACTAGCCATGGCTTACCTCTCTTGATTTCTGAATGCTTATTAACCACAAAGGCTCTACATGCCCATGGGCTTTTTGAAGGTTCTATTAAGCCTTTTTTCAGTAAATCTATAACTTCATGAGCACAAAATTCTCTTTCTGAAGGAGACATTATTCTGGCTGAAGCTTTCATTGGCTTAATCTTTTTCAACTGATCATAGGGCAGAGACACAAAATATTTTTCTCTGGTCCAAAATGCATTCGGGCTGTCTGAACAGCAATCTTTAACCAACTTCTCAGATATGTCTTTTAATGTCTTTTCACCATGAGCTTCTGAGAAGGAAATGCATCTATCCATTTTTAAGAGCTGAGTTGGGTTAGGTTTATTTACAGGCTCTTTTCTAACTGGAGCTAAGCATCTAGGAGATGACTGAAAAGAGATAGGGAGAGTTACTGACTGGTTATTGAATATACAAGTGAATGTCATCTTTTTGGTATCTACAGCAAATGGACTAACTCAGTGTAGGAATTCTGATCCAAGCACACAATCATCAGATAAATCATCTAATCTATACAAGGTTAGCTTATCAGAAACTTTATTAAACTGTACAGGGAAGAGTTCAGATTTAGCTGTAATGGGAATAGTAGTACCTTCAATGGCTGTTCCTTGAGCGGATATCTTTTCCCAATAGAAATGAGGAAGTGTTGAACCTCTAGCTAAGTTAACTTGACATCCTGAGTCAATCATGCAATCCAGCAGGTATGGTTTATACTCGTCAGGCTTGAACTGGACTTTCACAAAAAACTTAGGACCTGAAAGCATTGACAGGGATAGATCACATGGAGGAGAGGGAGAACCAGTGGGAGATTCCTCTATGGTTACTTTATTTCTCCTAGGAGTTTCTATGCTCATAGCTCTGTCAAATTGCTTATTTATTTCTTCATCTGAAGATTGATCTCTTTCATCTTGGATGATCTTGATCATACATTTGAGATCATCAATCTCTGTCATCAGTTGTTTCATCTGTTGTTGCTTATCTCTGATTTGTGATCGAAGCATTGCTTCTTTGTTTGTCCTGAAATGTTGTCTATCATCATGGCCTTCAGGATATCCTCGATAGAGCTCAACTGGATTATAGAGTGCAGGATATATAGTCACTGCTTTCCCTTTACCTTTTTCTTGCTCAAGTTGCTTAAGCAAGTTCTTCTTATCTTCTTTCAGAGAGGCACGAAGTTGATATTGGTAAGGAGGCGTCTCTGATAATTGCAGATCAATGGCTGCAATCTACTTCTCTATATTTTGAGGCTTTGATAGAGAAAACATATTAAAGGAAAAACCTGTAAAATCGAAATCTGGCTGCTCAAACCCCCCTAAATTTGGTTCGGAATCAGATTCAGAGGCTGAGGAGGAAGAGGAGGAAGAAGCAAATTTATGAAAGGCAGATAACTCAGGGTCAGATGCAGATTCTGACTCAAAATCAGATGGAAGAAACAAAATATCATTGTCTAGTGTTTCATGAGGCTTTGGCATATCCCACCAGCTAGGATCCAGAGAATCACAGAAAGCTGCAAGTCGAGGTTTTGACTTCTTCTTGGGGCACTTGCTTGCCCAATGACCTTTCTTACCACAAAGAAAACATACTTCTTTGTCTGTAGGCTTGGATCTTCTTTTAATGAATCTGCGAGGAGCTGCAGATTTCCTGTATTTTGGCTTTCTATTGAACTTTAAGGGTTTATCAGGGTAATGATACCTCGGCTTACTGGAATAAAACCCTTTCTTCTTTCTCTTTTTGCAGTGACAAGTGTCCTGCAAATGACCTCGATTATGCGCACCACAACCCCAATCCGGCATTTGAGCAACATTTATACAATAGGACGGGGTGTACATATCTTGGTACCGCTTAAAATCTTTGCTCACTCGTTTCTCCATACAATGTTCTTGCCATGTTTCTATAATATGACCATGGAGCTGGGCAAGGGAGAGAGTACGGTAGTTTATATTTTTTTCCTTCATATACTTTTCTACCGCATCAGGAACATGACCAGGAAAGATTCTAAGATAATGTTTTAGATAGGTAGGGTCATCAGCTTTTCCGGCAGAGATGAGCAAGTTCTGCATATAGCAGAAATATGATTCGGCCTGTGAAAGATTACAGAGCCGAGCTGACATGAAAAGAGAGGCTAAATGATCAGATATGTCATGATCTTCAGCACCATAGAACTGCTTTCCTAGAGCTTGCAAGACTTGTTGATCAGCATCTTCTGCATTTAACATTTCATTCCTTGCATCCTGTGATAGCCACCGCCACCATTCATTTGCAAGACTGGAAAGTCCTGCAACTATCTATCCTGCTAGCTGCTAGCTAGTCAGGGATGGATCTTGAGTTCGTTTGGACAGAGTCCAATGATGCATTAATGTTATGGCATCTCTAACTTCTTCTCGTGACTGACATTTGATGTTAAGGACGGGCTGGTTAGGCATCTGAGAGATGATATTGTTTATAGCATTAACACCGAAGTAGGTATTAAGTTTTGGAGCTTGAGATGCTTGAGGCATTTCCAGGTCGAACTCAGGCTGGGGCTTTCTTTGGCTAGAAGATTCTGCATATTCAGTTTTGACTGATAACATATTTAAATATTTGGGCTCTAGAGCAGGAGGAAAGGACTTGAAGTGACCGATCCATTCTCGGACTTCATTTATTTCTTCTTCATCACGCCCAAAAGTAAAATCAGGGCGGTTATCTTCTTCTTCATGAGCCTGAAACATACCGAATGAATAACTTCGTTCTAGTTTTGGCTCAGTGTCTTTCTTCCTTGTATAGCCTTTTGCAGCTAAGGCATAGGCTGAAGGACTTAAACCTGGAACTCTCTTCTTCAGATCTTTTGTTTGACTTATGAGTTCCTCTAGCCTGACTAGTCTCCTTTCTGTTTTATCTGCAGCCTTGGCTACAGCTTGTTTTATTTCTTCAGTATCTGCTAACAGATGATTTAGCAGATCTAATCTAGTTTCTACCATAGCTATTTTTTCTTTTTTTGCAAGGATACCAGATTGAATCTTGAGCAGATCTTGTGCCATATCATCAAGGTTATCGGCAGTTAACTTTTGTTGCATGTTTCCCCAGTTTAACTGTTTTTGTTCATCTGTTACAGATTCATCTGGACCAGAGGATTTGTATGGGAGAAATTCTTTCTTAACAGTACCATCTGATGAGTACTGTCTGAATGGAGTGTCTGGAAGGTTTCTTCCAAGGACATAGGTTCTTCTTCCTTTCGTAACTACTTCAAAAGAACTATTTTGTCTTGGAAGAGTAAACATTCCAAGAGATGGCTTCTGTCTATGATGCTCAAGTTTCTGAAGAGTCTTTCTACAAGCTGGACAATCACTTTGTTGCCCTCTGTGTTCGGAATCATAAAGGCATATATGAGATGGTTTAATAGAAGGGAATGATGGATAGTCGGCCAGGTTTTCTCTGGGTCTCCTATATGAATAAACAGGAAGATTTCTTTTAGAAGAGATTGAGGAAGATCTTATTAGAGGAGGAGCGAAAGTAAGAGCAGGGGTAATCTCAGGGAGACGGAAAAAACTTGTTCTGCTGTTAAAAGTTAAGGGCTTAGATATAGCATTTTTGACAGTTTCAACATCTCTTAACTCTTTATACTTAATTTCCCATTTTTGAGGATATGAAATTCTAGTCCATTCAAAGGTTACTGGTTGGGCTTGTTTTGACTTATCACTTTCCACCACGCTGTGCAGGTGTGAGCTCTGATGAACTTTCGAGCGTAAGGGAGGAAGAGTGTCGTTACCAAAACACACACAGACAAGGCTTTTTAACTAGATTATTTTGGAACCAGTTTTCATGTGAAACCCTTGGGGAAGGATGTAAGCTTTAAGTAAGTTGTAGATGTGTGGATCATCTAAGCTTACACTGTATTTTGGGAAGATTTTCCCATGAGCGGGACCATCATGCAGTGGGGCAGTGAATCCCCCGATAATCGCATCGGCAAAATTAACATGACGTGTATCGACAGCTACACACAATGAAGACACAGGTAGGTATGGCCTAACAAGAGGACAAAGGCCTAATTTTATTGCACCAAGATGTGCATACTTATATCCATATTTTATAGCCCAATCAATTTGAGATTTATCAAGGAGATTGATGTGAATGGGTTCTTCTGAATCAGTAAACGATATATCTACAGAAGATAACTTAATTTGGGTAGCAGACATTTGTTGCCATAGACTTAATTTATAAACATCCTTAGGAAGGATTGTAGGAAGTTCCCAATTCTGAGATGGATTGGTGTCTTGTATATGAATATATGAAGAGTCAGATGTAGAGCATTCAGCAGCGAAAGATGAGCGTCTTTCTGCTAAAGATACTATTTCATTTTCATCTTGTTGGCAATCTAGTATAGTGTGAGGGACAGTATCCATAGATGGGTCCATTTGGATAGAGGTTCTGGCTCACTCTGGTCTTGACTAACAGGGATTTACTGCGCCTAACTCCAACGGCTATTACCCTTCTCATAGACCACTTCAAACCTCTAAGACTTCACCTATTTCCTCAACAAACCATTTCCGCTTGCCTACTGGTACTATCTCGGCTAGATTAACACAGAAAGATTTCAAATGCAAGAGATATCAAAACAGATTCACTTATAGTAAAAGATTTGAATGCTTGAAATTAAATAGCTTGACTCATACTACTGGCTCTGATACCATTTGCTCCCAGCGACTGATCAATCTCAATCCACTCTTTAAATCTTTATATTAAAGTGGAGAACTTATACAATCATTCATACTTTTAGACATATATTACAGACTCAACAGATCGCCTTCGGACTGCGAAGGTCGTCATTGTAATACAAACACACTTCCTATCAGAATGTTCTGCTGCGATCTTATAGCTCGGAGGCCAAGACGCAGAGCATAGATTCTGTTACAGACTCAAACCTATTAATACTCAGAGTCTTCTGATGCAGTGTTATAGCTTGATGCCAACCTGCAGAGCATACTCACTCTGTTACAGACTCAATATACATAAACCTTGTTGTGTAGTTGTATGATCTTTCAATTACAATGTTTTTTTTTAACATGTAATAATTCCATGAAAATGCACTATCGATATATGATTATAGTTTTTTTTTTTTTAATGGTTTCAACCACAATGTTTTTTTTGTAACATGTGATAATTCCATGAAAGTGCACTATCGATATATGATTATAGTTTTGTTTTTATGGTTTCAACCACAATTTTGTCTTTTTGTAACATGTGATAATTCCATGAAAGTGCACTAGGTTTTTTTTTTTTAACGGTTTCAACCACAATGGTTCTTTGTAACATGTGATAATTTCATGAAAATGCACTATCGTTAGTTTTTTTTGGGGGGGGGTCTTTCGTAACTTATTTATGAGGTATAGAGATTCCATGGCATGGGAAAATGAAGTGTACACAACCCCAAGTTGCTTTATTCTACTTGGATCGAATGCAAGTTTTTGCGTTGTGAGCCCTTGTGATCTGCAGTTCGTGCACATGCCAAATGCACTAGGAATTGTTTTCTTATCAGATGTGATCCATTTCTGGTTTGTATTTATCTACATACACGTGTAATTGGTGTCCAAGTATTTTCTATTTCACATGTGTAAAATTGTTGCATATTTGCTCATTGCAACAATCCAATTGTTGGAACTATGACCTCAATCCATAATCCATAGTATATATTTTTCTATTGTTATATGAAGCTTGAAGATTCCATCAACGCCATTCACTATCCCATCGTCTATGGAAATTTTTCCGCCAATTAGTTCAACGAGCATTTCTTGTTTGAGCACTATTGTAGAGGGCATATGCATATCCTTGTTTGCAAAGTTCTCTATTTGTAGTGCTTCTATTTTTCTATCGATTGGATCTGATGGTAGCAGCGATAACGTCTTTTGGTTATGTTCCTCAACGTCTACGTTACGATGAAACAAATATGGAAATTTTGAATGCATTTGGCGGAGATCTGTAGCAGCATTTGTTCAAGTAGCATATATCCTCATTTATTTGAGTGCATAATTTTCTTGTCATCTTGTCGCATAATTTTCTTGAGCTAAAAGCATTTGGAATTTGTTTTCCAAAATGTGGATGGAACTGTTTGAGAGTGAAATTTCGATTGTTCAAAGATCCAAGAATCGTGTACCGGTTGAGCTTGGAAGAGATCGTCACATAATATAATGTCAAGATTTCCAAATGGTGATGTTGGCCTATACATTATTTCACGTAGGCGCTTGTCAATTCTATGTAGCATTCCAGAGCCAATCAGAGATGCTTTATCTATTAGCAATAGTCTAAGTTGTTCATAGTATTTAGTCATTGTATCTAGCGCATTGGAAGAGAGTGGAAGAATGTCTAACAACGATAGAGGAAGATGGAAAATCGAATCCGCCATGACGCCATTTGCATTTTATGCGGCCTTTCCAGTGGATGCAACTATTAGACCTTTTTCTTCAAAGGGTTTCTAGTGAGATCTTTTCTATAATGATGCAATAGTCCATGGTAAATTACTTTTGTCGTAGTTCTTTTCCTTTTCCTGCATCTCCTGTCAAGAATAAATGGAATGGTGTGGATGAATTGTCTTTTTCCACATTAGGATATCCTTTATTATACTTTGCTGTTCTTCATTTAGATTTTTCGTAACGTCATTATATGCTTTTATTTCCAAAAGAAAAGGATGGGAAATTGTTTTAATTACATGTTTCGGCTTAATTGAACCATTGTTGAGTGCAATTTGTGATGCAAATCGTGATTGATGTCATATTCCTCAGTTATAGGGGCGTCAGATTTGCAATTCGCTAAATCAATGAAATTGAACATTTGTTCATCCTTAGATGCAATTTCCTCACTTTCAATGTCAATGTCATCCCAAGTTATTGTTGGAGGAAGGAATTGTTTTTCAACTTTGTCCACAAACATTTTTTTGGAGTATGTTCCATCCCATGTTTGGCAATTTGCTTTTAGCGAATTTTTAGTTTCTCTATATGGAAGAAATAACATCATTTTTTCTTAGTAATTTTTAGGGTCCTTTTTGTTGATTGTACCAAACACATCGTATGACACATGGATGTTTCCTTTTTGTGCATTTGGTTACGAGTGTGAATAGCGGAGTTACCTTTCCACCCGACCATTTGCACCAATCGGACAACCTGGCTCGCGTGAGCCTTCACATCACGCATTGCTGGTCGTCCGATTGGTGCAAATGGTCGGGTGGAAAGCTAACTCCCCGAATAGCATGATGCAAATTCTGCCAAACAAATTTGTTCCAAATCAGGTGATCGACTGATATATTTTTCAATGATTGAAGGGCATGCAATATCTTTGGAATCATCTTGATCCTGTTTCAAAATTTGAGGCCTTCTAAGAACAAATGTTCTTTTCTCACATGGTGAAGTGTTAATAAACACTACTTTTCTAGAAGAGGAGTACAAAGACAAAGATAGGGCAATATGAATATCATGGTGATTTGATATACGTTGCATATTAAGCAATGTATTACCAAGTTTTCATATAGTTTTGACTTTGTTATCATTGTTATGATCGCAATTTTCTTTGATTCTTTTAAAAGAAGATGTCATTGTGTGATCCAGCTTTGTCATATAAGAACTACAATATGTCCTTGCAACATAAGCATCCTATATGAGTTGTGCATCCGTATTGGCATGCCATAGCTCTGGAATTTGTTTTGCAAATGCATTTATCCCAATATCACATGGATATATTTTGATCAAAAGGACAAAGTGAAGTAGACATGAGCACAAAAGAGTATTATATTATTTGCTTGATAGTTGGGTGATAGTTGGATATCTTTCAAGAACATGTCAAAGGAAACATTGGCATCATAAGTTCTATGTTGCAAAACATGCGAAATTTCTTTTCTTTTTTTGGTAAGCTATTGTGTTGTTGTCAAGTGGATGCAAAATGCTAGTTCTATCAATTGGAGGAAAGGGAAAATTGTATTTGCAACTAGAATTGTGATTTTTTTTGCATGTCCTTATGTGGTGCTGAGGTCTTCGGACAATAGCGCTGAGTCACAAGATATGTACTTGCCAACAAATGTTGTGATCTCCTTTCCACAACTTTTTCCACATATTGGTTCCTTTTGTATCTAAAGTAATCCATGATCATGTCCATTGCCTATGCCTTGGAATTCAATGTAAAGAAAAAGTCTTTCACTTCTCCAAATAACTCACTATTTTTTTAGATTAATGTGTGCATTGCCGACATTTTATGCTTGTAATACTGCCTACATATTACAGGATGGTTTCTAATGAGTGAATCAATAGATTGTTCAAGGAAATTGTTGTTATCCATATATCTGGCATCGTCCTTTACAACTAAAATTGCATTAGTTAGTGGTGTCCAAAGATGTTCTGCACTGGTAAAAGTAATAAAGAATGTTGGTGGGCCAAGATAGTGTATCATTGCAAAGACATTTTTTCTAAAGTTTTCAAAATAATTGGGTGGTGTAAGTATGCTTTGGAGTGGGTGAAATGCAATCGGTGATTTCAATATCTTTTCAATATTCTTTTGATATTTGACATCTTTGGTAGTTTTTTTTTCCTTTAAGTTCACTTTTGCGAATAGAAATCCATGCAGAACTTGAAATATGATTGATTAGTTTCTGAAAACGGTTGGTAACATCATTAGGCTTACTACAACCATAAAACAAAGTAGGGAAGTTTAATTTCTCAAAGAACTTGTCTTGGAAAATTCCCAATGGCTTAAACCCCTTGGAAGGTGCAATTTGTAAAATATGACTATCAAGATCATCTATTTGTTGAGCTTCTCCATAACCATGCACCAATGTTTCAGATATGGGGTCTACATCTTCTTCGTCGTCATTTGAATCAAGAGTTTCTAAGTTTGAAGTTTCATTTGCATGTTGTTGTTAGTGCTCTTCAAAAAAAAAATCCTATTCACTATTGATGAGAATGCCTTCAACCTTGTAGAGGGAAGTGTTGCATAAGTCTCATAGGGAAATCATAGCATTTTTGGGTCAAATTTTCCTAGGAAAAAAAGGTATTTTTGTATTCCATTTTTCTTTTCATCATCACAATAATTGCCATTGTGTCAGCTAGACTTCTTGGCAATGCCAATTGTTATGTGTTCAGATTTGCTGGGACATTTATGATTGTGCCTATGAAGCCAATTTGAGATTTTTTGTAGCCAAGTTGTCTTATTTGTACAAATGTTATCCTTGGGAAACTATCCTTTCTTCTAAAGGAGTCAAAGACGAGACAAATAGAATTTTGTGTTTCTTCATATTTGCATAGTAGTTGCAAACATAGGCAATTTTTCATTTAAAATTGCATTCTTGCAGTATTTGCATATTCGATCATAACTTATTTTTTGTAGAATGTGCATGATCTATCGAGAATCCAAAATTTGATATAACATAGATTTGTTAATAGTATCAATATATTTGTGGAAATGCAAATGTTGGAAAACTACACAAGCATGTGTAGGTTTGTCTTCAATTAGTTCCAAATAATTTTTTATTACATCCATCGCTTTTGCATTTTTTTTTTCTTGTTGATATTTGGTAAATCCCTATTTTCTTATGCATTGTTTTAGTTGGTGAAGTCTTATTGGTCACCTATTTAGCACAATTGATAGATTGAATAAAGGAATTGGATTGGATGACCTATGATGAAGTCAATCTTGCATGCCTAAGTCTATGATTTTTTTTTAATTTTCTTATTGCAAAAGGGATTCTTTTTCTTTTTTGTTTTTCGATAATTATAGGTTGGCTTGATTTGACTAGATTATTATTTGTATTAGTTGTTTTCTTCATAGCATACAATGGTTCATTGCAAATTGGATCCACATGGATTTGTTTGTTTGAAAAAAAAAGGGTTCCTTTTGCAAAAAGAAGTTGCGAGAGAGGTCGTTATTCTATTGTTATCAAGAACCATTTGCCAATAATGACTATGTACAAAACCAATAGAACAATGCAATAAATAGATGACGTTTGTACAAGGGTTTGATGGGTCAAATTTTAGGAAAATGGTCTATGTTTCAAAAGTCCAAACTATATATTTTGACATTGAACATTTCACAAAACCATTGCATAACAAATTCACCTCCCTCTACATTGCCTTCTACATGAAGCATTGAGCATTTGATAAATATGAATTGTGCATCTGTATTGGCATGCCATAGCTCTGGAATATGTTTTGCAAATGAATTTATCCCAATATCACATGGATTTCTCTTGAGTAAAAGGACAGAGTGAAGTAGACCTGAGCACAAATGACTATTATATTCTTCGCTTGATAGTTGGATCTCTTTCAAGAACATTCCAAAGGAAACATTGGCATCGTAAGTTCTATGTTGCAAAACATGCAGAAGTTCTTTTTCTCTTTTTGGTAAGCTATTGTGTTGTTGTCAAGTGGATGCAAAGTGCTATTTCTATCAATTGGAGGAAAGGGAAAACCGAATCTGCAACTAGAATTGTGATTTTTTTTCACAAGTCATTGTGTGG
>LPNX011093186.1:199398-234413 GCA_001517045.1 Pseudotsuga menziesii | reverse complement strand
TTACAGCTCCATATTCAGTCTCCATTGTTGATAATTTGCATGATCAATTGTTAATTGCTATGAGTGAAATTAATCTACTGTAGGCCTGAATTTCTACAGTGATTAGGTCTGCAGACAATAGCATTGAGTCACAAGATATGTACTTGCCAAAAATGGTGTGATCTCATTTTCACAACTTTGTCCATATATTGGTTCTTTTGTATCTAAAGTAATCCATGATCATGTCCATTTAACTTTGTCCATATAATGGTTCCTTTTGTATCTAAAGTAATCCATGATCATGTCCATTGCCTTTGCCTGGAATTCAATGATAAAGAAAAATATTTCACGTCTCCAAATAACTCACTATTTTTTTAGATTAATGTGTGCATTGCCGGCATTTTATGCTTTTAATACCGACTACAAATTACAGGATGGTTTCTAATGATTGAATCAATAGGTTGCTCAAAGCAATTGTTGTTAACCATATATCTTACATCGTCCTTTTCAACTAAAAATGCATTAGTTAGTGGTGTCCAAAGATGTTATGCACTGGTAAAAGTAATAAATAATGTTGGTGGGCCAATATAGTGTATCATTGCAAAGACATTTTTTCTAAAGTTTTCAAAATAATCGGGTGATGTACGTATGCTTTGGAGTGAGTGAAATGCAATCGGTGATTTCAATATTCTTTTGATATTTGACATTTTTGGTAGTTATTTTTTGCCCTTTAAGTTCTCCTTTCGAATAGAAATTCATGCAGAACTTGAAATATGATTGATCAGTTTATGGACTACTTTAAAAAATATGTTTGTATTATGTGCCAAGAAGTATTCGTATGCATGTAGTAATTCGCATTTATCCATTTTTTGATATGATAAACCGTTGGTAACATCATGAGGATGACTACAACCATAAAACAAAGTAGGGAAGTTTAATTTCTCAAAGAACTTATATTGGAAAATGCCGAACGCATTAAACCCCTTGGAAGGTGCAATTTTTAAAATATGATTATCAAGATCATCTATTAGCTGAGCTTCTCCATAACCATGCACCAATGTTTTAGATCTGGGGTCTACATTTTCTTCATCATCATTTGAATCAAGAGTTTCTAAGTTTGAAGTTTCATTTGCATGTCGTTGTTGGTGATCTTCAAAAATAAAATCCCATTTACTATTGATGAGAATGCCTTCAACCTTGTAGAGGGATGTGGTGCATAAGTCTCATAGGGAAATCATAGCATTTTTGGGTCAAATTTTCCGAGGCAAAAAGGAATTTTTGTATTCCATTTTTCTTTTCCTCATCATAACAATTATCATTGTGTCAGCTAGACTTCTTGGCAATACCAATTGGTATGTGTTCAGATTTGTTGGGACATTTATGATTGTGCCTATGAAGCCAATTTGAGATTTTCTGTAGCCAAGTTGTCTTATTTGTGCAAATGTTATCCTTGGGGCAACTAGTGTTTCTTCTAAAGGAGTCAAAGATGAGACAAATATAATTTTTTGTTTCTTTGTATTTGCATAGTAGTTGCAGACAGAGGAAATTTTTCATTTAAAATTGCATTCTTACAGTATTTGTATATTTGATCATAACCTATTTTTTTGTAAAATGTACATGATCTATAGAGAATCCAAAATTTGATAACATAGATTTGTCAATAGTATCAATATCTTTGTGGAAATGCAAATGTTGGAAAACTACACAAGCATGTGTAGGTGTGTATTCAATTAGTTCCAAATATTTTTCGATTACATCCATTGTTTTTGCATTTTTTTCTTGTTAATATTTGTCCAATCCTTATTTTCTTATGCATTGTTTTAGTTGTTGAAGTCTTATTGGTCACCTATTTAGCACAATCCATCGATTGAATAAAGGAATTGGATTGGATGACCTATGATGAAGTCAAGCTTGCATGCCCAAGTCTATGAGTTTTTTTTATTTTCTTATTGCAAAAGGGATTCTTTTTCTTTTTTGTTTTTCGATAATTTATAGGTTGGATTGATTTGACTAGATTCTTAATTGTATTAGTTGTTCTCTTCACAGTATACAATGGTTCATTACAAATTGGATCCACATGGATTTTTTTCTTGGAAACAAAAAAGGGTTCCTTTTTCAAAAAAGCAGTTTCGAGAGAGGTTATTTCTATTGCTATCAAGAACCTTTCCAATAATGACTGTGTACAGAACCAATAGAACAATGCAATAGATAGAATACATTTGTACAAGGGTTTGATGGATAGAATTTTAGGAAAATGGTTTGTGTTTCAAAATTCCAAACTATATATTTTGGCATTGAATATTTCACAAAACCATTGCATAACAAAATCACCTCCATCTACATTTCCTTCTGCATGAAGCATTGAGCATTTGATAATGTAACCTTACCAGTTTACAATAGAACACTTGTTTTCAACAACACTACTTGACAAGTATCTCTCTAAAGCTTTCAATTCCCTTGTGCCAATTGCAATATGTTTTTCAACAAATGCACATCAAATAATTGTACAAAGTTGCAAATGCATTAAAACAATGAATCGTGGAAATTGCCAACAATGCAATTAGACAGTCGAAGATCTTGTTGTGAAAGGGTATGTTGTAGCGATGGCATTTCCTGCTCAATTTGCATAATGTTATTTAAACATGCGCATGAACAAATTGCTCTTTTTGGAGCTTGCACAATATATATTGACCGATATGTCAATATTGGCTCAAAGTGTCCATATCTCGAGGTTAGATCATGAAAAAGTAAATGGTATTGATATTCTCCTTTAGCGGGATTAAATTGGAGATATTGTTTTGTATTTGAGAATAACCAAACTGAAACTAGAACAAATAATTGGTTTAAGAACCATTTGACACAAAAAGATGTCACCCCATAGCCTTATTGCTCCAGATGAATCTACGGCACATGCAGAAATGTACATTCTCTCCAAATATGTTTCGACATCATTTACATGATGCAGATCATAAAGAAATTTAGTACTCAATTATGTTCGTCGTGACATGATAGCAGATGGATCTCCTTTGCATAAGCAGCAGTTTCAGAAATGGTCAACTATTCCATGTCTTATTTCAATATTTCAAGCGAAGTGTATCAAAACTGAAGCAGTGTAACCAACACATCACACAAGAAATCGCCTACACAGTATTGGAAATCCTGTAATCGGAATAAGCCTGAACTAGAAAGTGCATAGTCAACTTGTTCGAATCTTTCTTCATCTATTCCAAAAACATTTTTGTGCAATTGTGTGGTTTGAGCCATCATATACCCGATTCCTCGTTCTACCAATGGAAATTTGCAAAATAGGAAAAAGACCATTGGACAAATTAGGAAAATGGAGTGACGGAGTTTGAAAAAAGACTGAAGAAAAAAATCAGATGAGGACTAGTCAACAATTTACAATTATGACTCCTAGTCAATGAACCTAGAAGAAAACAAAGAATATCCATGTGTTATGATATGAGAAATAGCACACTAGGTTGAAAACGTGCATACATGTGTTGTGAAATCACATGGACAATTTTGAATTTTGATATCTTGCAAAAGAACAAAGTAAAAAAGCTAATTGCAAAAGCACGCATGTCACAATCACATACATGTTGGATTTAGAGACGTCTAATTACAATAATTAAGTTGGACATACGTGCATTATGATTATGATATCAAATACTGTCGCAAGATTACATTTATGTAATGATTAAAATATGCCAAACAATGTGATTAATTAAGTCATGGCATTATACGTATTTAAATAAGGATTTGGATACAAATACATATAGAATAATGTTAATCAATTATAATTGTTAATGGACCGATTATAGTTGATTAAAATAATAGCAGTAATAAATTTGAGCTAAATAAGGAAATCAAAATTTATTCTGATTTATTTCAGTTTTTTTCTGAAGTTTCCCGATTTCAAGATCTTATGAAATCGGAAATTCCAGATTTCTTGGCAGACTTGTTTCCCAAGTATTAGCTAAATTTCGGCTGCCGTAGGATTAGAACTTTTCTTTGGCACTGCTATAAAAGGGCTGAGTCTCCAAGGCTTGCCATCATCCAGAAAAATTGTCTGCTCCATTTGAAGACAGGATACTCTGTCATAAGGATAGCCAGAGAAAAGGATTGCAAGTTCTTGGAAGGACTCGAGAGCCAACAACTCAAGTCAAGACCAGGAGCGTATCAACCCAGAGCCTTGGAAGCTGTCTGAGGCCTTTGAAGATGGAAAGTAAGTTCCGCTGTGCATTAAGTTTAATTTCTAAGTTCCGTTGTGCATTAAGTTTAAATTCTTACATAGGAGTAGATCTTGGTTATACCCACAAGTAAAGCCAACAATACATTCAATGATCCAAGCGAAGTGATTATGATTATGGAAAAAAATATTGGATAACCGCATTATTCAATTTCCTAACTACATAAATTCCATTTGCAAAGTGATGTCAAAAAGACATTTACATTTGAATACCAATATAGTACACTATCCTCCATAATTGAATCAACACAATGGAACCTGTGCAAAAGACGATTCCATTGGATAAAAGGACAATGACAATAAATATTTGCAATGTTTCGATTCTATTTTTAAAGATAATACTATTTTAGTAAAATGCTTTTGATTGGTGCAATTGCATTTTTCATTTAGCGATGTTGGAACAAGATTATAGTTCTTTCAATATTGAAATTAACCCAAACCAAAGTCAAAATGCATTGGATGGACAATAAATAAGATTATTTTTATGCTAGGTAGATAGCTTAAAGTCTCTTATTTTATAGAAGTCTAAACAAGAATGGTAGTATGAAGGAATGCAAGTTATGTTTGCTAATGGGCCTACATGCAACTTGTTGTTCATTGTACTTAGTTGTCAATGGATATATTACAATCACGCCATGTTTTGTAGTCAACATGACCTAGTCTAATTCAACTATCTAGCTAATATAAGAACAAATGCCAACACAATGGAAATGTTGACATATCAGCCTATTATCTTCAGGCTGCTTATTTGTTTTTTTGACACCTTTGCTATGTTAGGATTATAATCCTCCCTTGTCAAATTTAGTCAATTATGTCTAAATCCGGAGTCATTTCAGTCTATTTTTAGTCACTAGCACCATTGGGTCCACTTGGCTTAATTGGGACACATGTTCCAGTTACTAAAGTGTGGGGAACACTAATTGAGGCCAACTGCCACTGATTGCACTTGCATGCATCATTTTAGGAGCCTCATAGATCAATCAATCCTACAAATTAGGAGCCACTAAGAGTGTCGATACCAACCTCCATCAGTTGAATTGAGTTGGTGACTAGACAAGCTCAATTAGGAGTCAGTTACATTCAGTTCTAGCATGTTACATTCAGTTCTACTCAGTTAGCACTAGGATTGCATGGATGCATGCAGGTGAGGCGCATTTACTCACCTACCTTAGTCAATTAGACTAGTTAACTGATAATTAACACTGAATTAGACACTTGAGTTGGGTTGATGAACTTCGATGAACTCCGATAATGATTTAGACAAGGTCAGTTAACCATTCAGTCAAGTAGAGTCAAACCAATTTGAATTTTCTCACATGGATTCGAATTGCATGAGGCTATTTAGCCATTGTACTTCATTGTAATTATTATCTAATTACTTTTGATTAATGAAAGCATTCACAGTTGCAAGCCATTTTTGCATTGTTTCATTCTTCAATTGCTGAGTAAATGGTATGATCTATCTTATGAGTTGTGTGTTGGTCCACAAATCTATGTGCTCAATTTAATATGATATTAGAGCCTCGGCAAGACAAGGCACTTCTCCTACTACAGATTCATACTTGGATCAAAACAAAAATTTGAGCAAAATTGCTCCTTCCAGTACTGCACCAGAAGCGGATAATTTACCACTTAATATCCCAAGTAAAGGAATTGTTGATCAAGCTTGCTTGATCAACTATGCTGGGTGTGAAGGAAATTCCAAAAGTGTAGGCTGTCGACCTTACTTTTTCTATTTGATTATATGATTTACAAGTTTATCAGTCTCCTTCACTGCATTCGCTACAGAAGCTCGATCGCCTTCATTGCATTCCAAATAGCCCCTCCAATGGAGCTTCTCACTCCTTTCAACTACCACTAGTGGAAGGAGGACATGGAGATGCATCTACACTACAAAAGACTCTTCAAACTCACAATGGAGACAGAGGCAGAGCCAATTCATTATGTTGACAAAGAAAAGTACTGGAATAGGCTTAATGAAGCATACGGATGCTTGCGCCTCTCAATCTCTCGAGATATTCTCTTCCACATCAATGGATTGAAGACTCCCAAGCAGGTTTGGGATAAGCTTGCCACCTTATTTGACAAGCAGGATGACCTAAGGATCTATTAGCTAGAGAATGAGCTGATTTATCTTCATCTAGCCAATTTTGAAACACTAAATGACTTCTTCACCAAATTCAAGCATATAGTGTTCCAGTTGAAGCCGGCAAGGTTGAGAAGGAGGATGATCAACTCATCCTTTCCATTCTCTCAAAACTTGGTGCAGACTACTCATTCTTTGTATCAACATTTCATTCAGTGAAGCTCACTACTCCAAATTGGAATATGCCTACTCTTAACTCCTTCATTGAATCTCTCACTCAGGAGCATGACAAGTTGATCCAAATGGGGATCATTCAATCTTCCAGAGATCAAGCACTGGTTGCAGGAGGACCAAAGGTAGAGAATGATAAAGGGAAGAAAAAGGATGAGTCTCTTGTGGAGAAAGAGCAGTCAAATGAGCCTTCAGGTTCGAAGAGAAGCAAGAAGAATGGCAAAGGAAAGACCCTCTATTCTCATTGTGGAAGGGGATTTCATCCAGAAATCTCCTGTATGAGAAGAACAATTGATGAGATGGATCTTCTTCTGAAGAAACATAACATTATTGTACCTGCTAGCATAAGGAATTCTGACCATAGAGAAGAAACTGAAGAACATGAAGAGACATGCCATGCACTGAAGGCTAGCTGCTCAACAACACATGCCTTCCTCATTGATTCTGGAGCTTCCAATCATATGGTTGCATCCATAGAATCATTCTCTTCCTTGCAGTCTTTTGATGGTCCTAGTATTCAGATGGGCAATAACAGTCAAATTCGAGCCAAAGGGAAGGGTTCTATCAAGCTTGAACATGGAAAGTTCAAAGATGTGCTTTATGTGCCCTCATTAGCTGCAAATATGTTATCTATATACCAGCTGACTCATATTGGCTCTCCAAAGCAAGTGATATTTGGTCCTAACTCAGTGGAAATCATAGATATATCTACTGGGAACATCATAGCAAAGGGTGCTACAAATCATGCCTCCAAGGCATATGAGTTCTCGCACTTCATGCCATTTTCAGAACCAGTGCACTCTCAGCAGCCACTTGCAAGGGAAGGTAAAAACATTCCATCTACTTCTTTTGCAGTTTCCACTTGTATTACAGAACCAATTGTATCAGTTTATGAGATTGATATTCAGAGTGATTCAGATCTAGATCCGATCCCTACTCCCAAGCGGGAAGCTAGGAAGATGACTGGAAATCCATATGACACTCAGAAGACGAAGAACCTTGCACTATGTCATGCAATATTACCTCCTTCAAAGAGATGCAACAAACTCCATGTAAGATGCTACATGGCAAGGGTTGATCAGTCACACTACATTTAGAAGAATAGAGTGGATCATACACCTCTTCGTCCAGAAAGAGGCAAAGGTTATATTCCTCCTTCCTTCCATCATCATTTTGGGAGAAGATAGAGAATTCTACATGCGAGGCCCCAGGATACCTGTGCACAGAACATCATGCATGTTGCTTCGCTACATCACAGAGGTTGCAGCAACATATTTTCAAGTTTTTCAAACTTGAATCATGATTCTATCTGTAACACCCCAGTTTTGACCCCGTTTGCATTAAATGTATATGATGTATATATTGTAATTAATCATGGTGCGGAGCTAAAAGCTAAAATCCCCACCATGGATTATCATTTTATGTTCCGGAAATTAAAATCATTGCCGATGGTATTTTGTGCTAGCCATGCACGTTATAATTATGGACACCATGTACATATGCATTTTAATTAAAATACCCACAACCAGCTATGTCAATGCAACCATAATGAGAAGGGGCATGATTTCCTAAGGATAGAGGGAGGGGGGAATATTTAACCTTTGGGCCAATGGGGAAAATCCAAATGTCAATGGGATAACCCATCAAATAGTCAACTACCTTTCTTGTCTCATTCACCCAATCATTTATTACTGCCAGAAATTGGTTGGGTTGGTTATTGCATGGGATGGGCAAGGTATGACAACCCAAATTTGAATTGGAGAAGCTATTAGTTTTTGGGAAACGCATTTTGACTCCTTGAGCAAGCAAAAACCCAAAAAACGTAATCCATTCTACCATGCTTTGACGTTGGCATGTTTTCCTCACCATTTTTTCCTTCACGTGAGCTCTCTCAGGCATCCAGAACTTACTGTGTGTGTTTTCATTCCACGTTTTTGGTTGTTGGCTTCAGTTTCCCATGAATGGGAGGTCATTTTTGTAATGCTAGGGATTAGGCTGGTTTTCCTCACGTTTTTGGAGCTGCTGGTGCATTTTCCACTCACGTTTTTGTAGTTTCATGTGTTTTTACCATGGCTGTGAAGTGTTTTGATAGCTTCTAGTGGATGGGATCTTTGTTGAGTGTTTTGGTGTTGTTTCCATGACTCTGGAATGGCCACAAATTTTGGATGTTGTTGAGGTCGTTTTGGCCAGGTTAGGGCCATAAATGACTCTGGAATTCGAGTTGCTCAGACTGAGTTGTTCTACCAGTTTCCATACCCGATTTTGGTCTCTGTGGTGTTTTTCCTTCAGTTCCGAACTGTTATTGCTGTGTGCATATCGTTTGTTGGCCTTCGAACTGTCTTCGGGTGTGGAAATGGGGTTTGAGATTGCTTGACAAACCTAGTGTGTGCATGATCCTCACAAACAGAGCTAGAGGGTTGGATTTCTTATTTACACCCCCTGAATAGCACTGGAAGGGAAGGCATAGCCCGAGGGACTGTGTATTAGAGAAGGGGATGATTCCTTGTGTTGGGTGTGTGGATGTCTTAGAAGTCATGCTAGTTCTGGTGTAGGTGTCCATAGCTCTTAGATTGAGCTCACTAGATTAGCATCCAACCTTTCCATCTCCCTATTAGCCTGTTAAACCCAATTGTGTTGGCTTGGTTGAGTTTGGTGTATCCTTGGCTATGTGTGAGCCTACTAGATTCGCCTTATTCCTTGTGGAATCATACCCAGCTCGGGGGTGGTAGTGTTGCTGAGTGATTGATGAGCACACTGGCCTATGGTTGGGTGGAACGTTGCAGCAACGTAGCTTGTTGCGGGACAAGCTTCTGTTAAAGATAAGTATCTCTTGTGTTTAAATCCTTGTAACTATGTTTAATTTATAAATATGATGAACATGTTAATGTGTTGAATGAAATGTAAATGCTTCCGTTGTTTGATAGTAATTTATGCATCTGTGTATGTTTATTTCCAATGCATTTTATTTTACGTTCATGGGGCTTAGTTTCTCGGATTGTCAGCATTATAGTCGTGTCCTCTCGCCGGTAGAAGGGTGGGGACGTGACACTATCTGCTTAGTTAGAGGGGGGACTTTTTTCCCATGTGGTTTCTTCGTTGTCTCCTTGTATTGAGTAGTTACTTTACTTGTTGTAATGGGTGACCTATGGTCTTAGTTACTAGGGACCACAAATTGTCCAAGTTAGCATTCAGGGGGGGTGTTAGGATTATAATTCTCCCTTGTCCAATTAGGTCAATTATGTCTAAATCTGGAGTCATTTCAGTCTATTTTTAGTCACTAGCACCATTGGGTCCACTTGGCCTAATTGGGGCACATGTTCCAGTTACTAAAGTGTGGGGAACACTAATTGAGGCCAACTGCCACTGATCACACTTGCATGCATCAGTTTAGGATCCTCCTAGATCAATCCCTACAAATTAGGAACCCCTGGGAGTGTCAATACCAACCTCCATCAGTTGAGTTGAGTTGGTGACTAGTCAAGCTCAGTTAGGAGTCAGTTACATTCAGTTCTAGTCTGTTACATTCAGTTCTACTCAGTTAGCACTAGGATTGCATGGTTGCATGCAGGTGAGGCACATTTACTCACCTACCTTAGTCAGTTAGACTAATTAACTGATAATTAACACTGAATTAGACACTTGAGTTGGGTTGTTGAACTACGATAATGATCTAGACAAGGTCAGTTAACCATTCAGTCAAGTAGTGTCAAACCAATTCAAATTTCCTCACATGGATTCGAATTGCATGAGGTTATTTAGCCATTGTACTTCCTTGTAATTATTATCTAATTACTTTTGATTAATGAAAGCATTCATAGTTGCAAGCCATTTTTGCACCGTTTCATTCTTCAATTGCTAAGTAAATTATATTATCTATCTTGTGAGTTGTGTGTTGGTCCACAGATCTATGTGCTCAATTTAATATTCTATTACTATTCATATGCCAATGAAGAGAGAAAGGTTGTTGCACGAGCGATGGCTACTAGATGTTAGGTTTTTTGTCCTTTTCCAGTAAAAACCATGCATGCTATCAAACAAGGCTCCAAAAGTAATTGCATAGGAATCTCACAATATATTGTAGATTTTTCAGCACTTTCCCAACCTTGTTTCCAACTCTGTTTTAACACATTGTTTAATGCCCAGCCCAATTTGTTTTACTGCTGAAAATTAGATTTTTCTCATAAACAACATAGGACTGAAACACAAGAAAAGCTTCTACAACATTTTCACTAACAGCAAATAAACACATTCAACCATGAAATTTCAGACACGATATTTTTGGTCCAATGACCCAGGAAAAACCCCGACCTTCGAGGAAAACCTGTGAGAGAAATTTTTATTTTCACGAAAATAAATTACAGCAATACTCATAAAACTTTTCAGACCAACTTATCTAAACCGAATGAAATTTTTTTGCCTCGTTTTCCATTCCAAACAGGAAAAATCAAACTCAGAAATTTTATGTTTTCTGCCTCGATTTTAGTGTCATTGTATGAACTGTACAGAAATACCATACGAACTGTCTGTACAGACCTCGAAATCCGTGCCTAAAAAAACTTGAAAATTGTGCCCAAAATTCTGCCTCGAAAATCGTGCCTACTGTACTGAAACCATACTGTACAGACCAACAATAAATGGTGTTATCATTTCCTCAATTTATGTGCCCTCTCTTGCTGCTATCCTTTTCTCAAAATGTGTACCAAGAGAAAAAATTGTTGTTGCAGGTATTTTGTCCTCTTTCTCAGAAAATGGCTCTCTCTCCTCTCTCAAATGAAAAAGTGCATCTTCACTTGGAAACTTTCCTTTTTGGTGAAAAAATTAGGGTCAAAGAAAATCCATCTAATCTAGGGCTCAAATTAGTCTAGATGAGTGGTTGTGATTAAAATCACTTTTCTCCACAAATTAATTAATTTCACTCACTTTTAAAATATTTCACTTAAAGTGCTCTTTTTCCCTAAAATGCAATTAATGTTCATCTCAAGTCATTAATATAAAGTCCAAGTGACTCAAACCCCTTTTCAGAACTCAAAGCAACATACTTTTTCTTTCGACTGAACCACAATACTACTGTCGAGCCCAAACTGAAACAACATTCGGAGGTGCTCTTCCGGTCTGCCACACTACTTGCCCAATCTGAATCTGTGAAGGAAATCAATATGATCTCATTCGATCTCCTGTAGTCCATACCATACTCCATTGTCCCTACATGGTATCGCAACACATGTTTTGCGACTACCCAGTGCACCCTCCTAGGCTCAACCATGAACTGACTGAGAGTGTTCGCCACAAAACACAAATCTGGTCTGGAGTTAACTAGATACATCAAAGAACTAATCAATTGATGATATAGTGTAGGATCCACCAACACTCCCTCAGAAGCATGAAGCTTCTTCCAGTTTGTGACCATCGGTGTAGACATCGGCCTACAATCCTCCATCTGAAATCTCCTCAAAATATCAACTGCATACTTTCCCTTATTAGAATTTGAATTCCATTTAGATATTCAAGCAGATAGTTCTAGTAATGTTTGCAATAAATTGAGAATGAAGATACAAACTGAACAAAACAAACCACACAAGAAATGGACAAGTATTGCTTAGGAATTTATAGTATCATTCACAATAATAATATATGGTGTTACAATAGTTTACATGGGAAGAATTCGAATGCATGTGATATGAATTTGAATCTCCCAAGTGGATATGACTATATCAAACTGAATATCTAACTCATGGTCTCTCGATCAATATCGAAGTCCAAAATCAACTCCCAGATGTCCAACCAACTCAAACAGACAATGACAGCTAGTTAACTCAATGCAACTGAGTGTGGTAGGTGGGAAAAGGAGCCTACTCCACATGCATCCATGCAAGACATGCGCTAGCTAACTGTTTTTGAACTAACTGAAAGTAACTTGGGGCTAACTGAGACTAACTAGTACTAACTCCAACTAACTAAAGTAGGTTGGTGTCAGGACTCCCAGTGTCTCCTAAAATGTAGGGATTGGTCTAGGAGGCACCCAAACTGATGCATGCACATGTAGTAAGTGGCAGATAACCTCCAGCAGTGTTCCCCACACTCTAGTGACTAGTACATGTGTCCCCATTAAGCCAAGTGGACCCAATGGTACTAGTGAACCCAATTAATTAACTAAGGTTCCTAAGTTAGGCTAATTAATCTAATAGACAATATGGTCAAGGGAGGATTAATAATCCTAACACCCCCCCTGAATCCTAACTTGGACAACTATGGGACCTGGTAACAAGACCATAGTTCACCCAAATACAATCTAAGAGACATGAATAAAAAATGATGCTTAATACAACCAATGAAACTGGGGAAAACCTCATGGGAACCCCCCCCCCCAAAAAAAAAAAAAAAAAGCAGGAAATAGCAAACTGCAAGCTATCTTTAGAAGAAAGAAGCTTCCTCCTTAGAAAAATAACTTGAGCAAAAAAAAACTACTGCAAATTTGCAGCTCTATGCAGCAGCATGGTCCATCAGTGAACCTCTCAAAGTACTTCTGAATTGATGACTTTGTTTGTCTCTGTTGGATGGTGAAGGTATGGAATGATCAAATCTCTTCTTCTGTGGGCCATGTAGCTAATCATTCACCATCATCAAGTAGCACCAACCTGGAACTTTATTGCACCATACTGTAGAGAGTGAGTCTGTGAGAGATAGTGCAACATGCTCATTCTGATACTGGGACCTTATTCTTCTTCTGCCTTCCAGATCTCCAGCACCATTTCTAGCTGCATCAATAAGCTTTTGGGCCCATCTAGGCTTAGGCTTCTGATTAGGAATAGGTATTGGATCTGGATCTAGAATCTCTTGAGATTCAGTCTCAATAACAGGATCATGGTGAATGTGATCTTCTTCATCTAAATATGAAACCTATAGCACATCATCATCATCATCAAAAATAGGTGGAGAAATAGTTACACCTTCCTATGCTGCTAAAGGAGTATCATGTAGCTGATCTTCTTCCAACTAGACACTTCTTTCAATGAAGCATCTTCTGGTAGCAACCTCCATCATTTTGTAAGCTTTTGCATCTTCTGCATATCCCAAAAGAATGCATTCGCTACTTTGGGCTTGGAAGGCCTTCCTCTTTTCAAGTGGTATTCTGGCCCAAGCTTTGGAACCAAAAACTCTTAGATGAGAGACATTGGGCTTATACCCATGTAGTGCTTCGAATGGAGTGGCCCCAACCACTGACTTGTGGGGCACCCTATTCTGCAAATACAAAGCACAGTTTATTGCTTCATCCCAAGGAGAAGGAGGTAGATGCTTGGCATGGAGAAGGCATGTTGCCATCTCTTTTAGTGATCTGTTCTTCCTCTCATCTGCACCATTCTGATGTGGTGTGTATGGAACTGAGTGTTCCATTCGAATCCCCTTTGATTCACAGAAACTCTAGAAATCTCCTTTGATGTACTCTCCTCTCTTATCAGATATTATTGATTTGATCTTCTTTTTCAAACTGTTCTCAACCATAGCTTTAAAAACTTTAAAAGTCTCAGAAACATCTGATTTTTGTTTCATGAAGTAGATCCAACAGTACCATGAACAATCATCAATAAAGGTGAGGAAGTACCTGCAACCATTAATGGAGTTTGTTGGCATAGGTCCTGCTACATCACTATGTATCAAATCAAGTGTAGAGGCAGCTCTATGTGCCTTCCCAACATCATACTTCTTTTCTGGATGCTTACCTACCAAGCAACCAGGACATACTCCATTGGAAGTTTGGATGGAGGGAAAACCTTCAACCATTTTATCATTGTGAAGCTGCTTCATATATTTGAAATTGAGATGGCCAAACCTCTCATGCCAATTCTTGCTGGTGTTGTTAGCATGAGACAATAAAGCTGTAGGAGGAGAAACAGGTAAGAAATGTGAGAACTCATAAGCTTTGGTAGAGTGATTTGCAATACCTTTCGCTACAATCTTTCCAGTGGCTTTTTCTGTAATCTCAACTGATGTTGAATCGAATGTAACTCTCTTGGGAGAGCTTGTATGTTTCATCTCGTAAATAGACAATAGGTTAGCAGAAAGGGAGGGCACATATAAGACATTCTTGAACTCACCATGCTTCACTCTGACTAAGCCCCTTCCTTCTGCTGGAATCTGGGAATCATCTCCCATGTGAATGTTCAGCCCCTTTATTAGTGAGAAGGTAGAGAAGGATTCTTTGGAAGAAACCATGTGGTTGGAAGCTCCAGAATCTATTATGTATGCTGAGGATGGAGAGATAGTTGCTTTCAAAGCATGACACCTTTCAGTATCTTCTGTCTGTGGTTCTTCATCGGGCTTCTTTGCTCTTAGGGAAGCAATGTTATGTTGCTTGAGAAGAGCTAACATTTCATCAATTTCTTTCCCCATACAATGATCTTCAATATGGTATCCCTTTTCACAATAGGGACATAACTTCTTTTCAAACTTCTTCTTCTTAGAGCTGGAGGCCCCTTCGAAATTTTGTTGATTTTGTTTAGGCTTCAAATCAGCTGCCTTTGGCTCCTTCTTCTTTGATTTCCCCTTTGCTTGCACTTTGGAAGAGTCAGAAACTAGAAGAGCTTGATATTTGGAGGTCTTGATGACTCCCATTCTCATTAGCTTGTCTTTCTCCTTGATTAAAGACTCGAAAAAAGAATCTAATGAAGGAACCTTCCAATCAGGAAAGCTTTCCCACTTGGAATGAAATATGGAAACAAACATAGAATACTCAGGGCCTAGTTTGTTGATTATGGAAAGGACATTATGCTCATCCTTCCGCTCTATCCCGCATTGTCTGCATTGGAGTACTAGAGACTTGAATTTAGTAAATAATTGCCCAATAGTCTCAAAACTGCTGGGATGTAAAGATACCAACTCATTCTATAGAATGTGTCCCTGAAGCTCATCTTGTTTGTTAAACAAGCTATCAAGCTTCTCCTAGGCTTCTCTGGGAGTCCTCAAGCCTTTTAGGTGGAAGAGGAGATATCTGGAAATATAAGTACATAAGTACCTGAATGCTTCATCACAATGGTTCAGGAACTTGTTCCGCTCTACCAGCTGATGAGGCTTAGGCTCCCATCCATGTATGATCCTATGGTATCCATGCTTGCGCAAGGCCAGCTGCATATCAATCCTCCGATCAATATAATTGGAATTTGTGAGGATCCGTGGTTGAGGAGTTTGAGAACTCATAATTGCTCTGGTTGGAAGTACTGCAAAACTTCACACAAGCTACGTAGCACCTGTCAATTTCATTGCAATAACACACTAAAACATATGAACTGTTAGAATCATGCTTTTCCTCCTCGCATGAACATATTTTCAGAGTCTGTCACGCCATCTCCGCTGCTCTGAATAAATCCAGAGCTAGCAAATCATCATAGGGGACTTCTGTGGAAACCCAGCTGCTTCTAATTTTCAATGGGGAGAAATAAGCATGAAACCTGCCTGAGAAGGCCCTGATACCATATTAGAATTTGAATGCCATTTATATCTTCAAGCATATAGTTCTAGTAATGTTTGCAGTAAATGGAGAATGAAGATGGGTGATTCCATGAAGATGGGTAACACTTTTTGGCCAAATTTGGCGATGAAAACCTGATTTTTTACTCATGTGCTAGATAGAAGCCCTCAAAACGCATATATGCCATGTGAATTTTGACTTGCAGTAAAAAAACAAATTGTAGAATATTATGTTGGCTTCATAGTGATGTTTTTTTAAAAATATTCCGATGTCATTTAATGTGTGAATTTTTGCATTCAATGAACTGTGTGACCTTAAAATTTTGAAGAAGCTAATAAGTGGCTCGTGTCCACGTAGAGTAATTCAATCTTGCATTAATAATTTAAAAAAAATAAATATATGAGCATGATCTACGTAAAATTCAGTGTGATGTGCATATTTTTTTGTTAATTTTTTTCGCATTATACAATTATTTATTATTTTTCGAAAGTGACCACATTCGATTTCAGCATCGTTTTAAACACATATTTGTCCACGTAAAGGAATTTTTTCTATTTTTTGAAAAATTGAAAAACCAAAGATACCCTTTTGAAGAGGACACGTCGATATGTGATGTGTGCATTTTTAAGAATTTTTTGGCTGTGTAGTTTTAACTCTGCGGATTTTTCTTTGAGCTGCTTTGAAGTTGCAGTGTGGTTTTCTAAGTATAAGTTTTAGAAGTAATTAAAAAATAAATATCATATGAATGCCAAAATGTGTGTATGATACCTCAATGGATAGAAGATTCGTTGGTGAATTTATCGGTATCAACTCCGCTCAGTTATGTGCTAGGAATGGCAGGGTTTACACCTCTGCAAGGCACAGGAAATTTTCCATTTGTTTGAATGAGGGCTAAGTCTGTTTTTTTAAGCCCTCGACCGAGGTATGAACCTCGACCGAGGTATTTAAATACCTCGGTCGAGGGCTTAACAAGCTCTCGGTCGAGATATTAAGACCTCGATCGAGGGCTTAACAAGCCCTCGACCGAGGTGCATTTTTCTGTTTTTGCCGAAATTCACTTGCCAAAAAGTGTTACCCAGGTCCGTGGATTCACCCAGATACAAACTGAACAAAACAAACCACACAGGAAACAAACAAGTATTGCTGAGGAATTTACAAGTATCATTCACAATAATAATATCCGGTGTTACAATAGTTTACATAGGAAGAATTCAAATGCATGGGATATGAATTCGAATCTCCCAAGTGAATATGACTGTATCTAACTGAATCTCTAACTCATGGTCTCTCAATCAGTATCGGAGTCCAAAATCAACTCCCAGATGTCCAACCAACTCAAACAAACAATGACAGCTAGTTAACTCAGTGCAACTGAGTGTGGTAGGTGGGAAAAGGTGCCTACTCCACATGCATCCATGCATTATCCATGCAAGACATGCGCTAGCTAACTATTTGTGAACTAACTGAAAGTAACTGGGGCTAACTGAGACTAACTAGTACTAACTCCAACTAACTGAAGTAGGTTGGTGTCGGGACTCCCAGTGGCTCCTAAAATGTAGGGATTGGTCTAGGAGGCGTCCAAACTGATACATGCACATGCAATAAGTGGCAGTTAACCTCTAGTAGTGTTCCCCACACTCCAGTGACTGGTACATGTGTCCCCATTAGGCCAAGTGGACCCAATGGTACGAGTGAACCCAATTAATTAATTAAGGTTCCTAAGTTAAGGCTAATTAATCTAACATACAGTATGGTCAAGGGAGGATTAATAATCCTAACATCCCTATTCCAGGAAAATATGTCCAGGCTCCTGTCAAACCTCCAGTCCTAAAAAATAGTGCATCAACCCAATGTTCATCATCTCGTACTCTGAAGCAAGATCTTTCATGCAAGCTGCAATAGGTTTCTCTCCTCCTGTGATAAATAAGTCATACACATACAACAAAAGAATGAGCGGATCATCTCCAACCATGATGAAATAGAGATTTGTATCTGCCTCCCTCTTCCGAAAACCCATCCATTATAAGTAAGAGTCAATCCTAGAGTACCAAGCTCTAGGAGCTTGCTTCAGCCCATACAAGGCTTTCTTCATCCTGCAAACATGAGACTCTCTCCCATGAATCTCAAAGCCCTGAGGCTGCTCAACATAAACCTCCTCATGTATGATTCCATTGATAAATGCGGTCTTCACATCCATTTGATGGATCTTCCAACATATTTCCGCAACAATGGAAATCAATGCTCTGATCGAAGTATAACAAGAAACTGGAGCAAAGGTCTCATCATAGTCAACTCCCTCAACCTGTGACAACCCCCGCACCACAAACTGAACCTTGTACTTCTCCACACTACCATCAGCAACATGTTTTAGCTTATAAATCCAACGAGAAGTCACCACTGAATTCCCCTCGGTCTCAGAACTATCTCCCAAACATCGTTCTTCATGATGGAATGGTACTCTTCCATCGTGGCATCTCTCCAAATATGATGTTGGGAGGCCTCCTCAAAAGTAGAAGGCTCTGAATCACGAATACTAGCCACTAATGTCATGCCCAATCTTTTTGGCATATGAATATCCCTCACTAGCTCCCTTGGTGTCCCAAACTCCTGTGCTTCCTTCAAGGTGTACCAAAGCCACTGAGGTTTCTTCTTCCCTGAAGACTACTCCCACACTGGTATGTCCTCATCTGATGAACTACCAAAGGTAGAAACCCCAGTAACCTATGAAACAGAAGTTGGAATGCCAACAACTGGTGAACTCTGTGATCCTGAAGCTCTGTATGGTGAACCTATAACCTAAGACCCAAAACCTGTCCCTGAATATCCTGTTGGTTGAACCAATGAAATTGGAGAACCTATGCCTATACTATGTGGTCTAGTAACCCCGGGAACCCATGAACCTGTCTGTTGCACTGACGGTACCTGTGAAACTACCTGAGGTGCGGGAACCTGTTGCTCTCCTTGCTCTGACTCTCTAGACTTCTTGAAGGCTCGCTCCTCCTCAAATATCACTTCCCTCCTCACAACAACCTTCCTCTAAGAAGGAAGATAAATCCAGAAGGCCTTCGAAGTCTTATCATACCCCACAAAGATTACTCTCTCTGTTGTGGGTTCAAACTTTGTCCTCTTCTCAGAAGGGACATGTGAGTAAGCCAAGTAACCAAATATTCTAAAATGACTCACCTCAGGCTTCTTTCCTGTGAAACTCTCCTTGGGTGTCTTGTTCCCCACGGCACGATGGGGACTCTTGTTCTGAAGATAAACAGTTGTACTACATGCCTCTTCCCAGAGGAAGAAAGGAAGTGACTGATCATGTAACATAGCTCTAGTTGCTCCAACAATAGATTTGTTCTTCCTTTCTGCCACTCCATTCTACTTAGGAGTGTATGGAACCGTCAACTATCTCCCAATGCCCTCCTGTCTACAATATCCATCGAACTCCTTGGAGGTATACTCACCCTCATTATCTGATCTGAGAGCCCATATCTTCCTCCCTGTCTGGTTCTCCACAAGAGCTTTGAAATCTTGGAACCTCTACAAGACCTCCTCATATTTCTTACTCTTTGGGAAGTAAATCCAAGTCTTCCTGGAATGGTCATCAATGAATGCCACATAATACTTGAACCCTCTCAGAGAAACAACTGACATAGGTCCACACAAATTAGAATGTATCAAGTCAAGGACTCGTGTTGACCTGCTATCACTGCTAGGAAAAATAGTCTTGGTGTACTTCCCAAAGCACACCCCCTGCATACCTCACTATGCTTCGTGTTGAACTCTGGAAACCCTGTGACCATATACCTCAACATACGCAAAGTTGGATGATGCAGATGAGACATCCTCCTATTCCATAGCTCACAAATCTCGTTGTTGTTGCTATGTGCTAAAGCATGTTGAGGCTGAAATAAGAGCTTATACAGTTTCCCAAAAATGACTCCAATGGTGTAGAAAGTATATGGTCCTATAGTCTTGGGAAACACGTGCACATGTCCATCTAGGGAGGACACCCCAAGACCCTGATCCTCGATCATGGAAACTGAGATCAAGTTCTTTTTTAGCCCAGGTACATATAGTACATCTCTCAAAATCATGGGACTCATGGACTCCCTCTGAAAGGTAATAGTCCCATGCCCAACTACTCTGACAACAGTGTCATCCCCCAACACTACCTCCACATCAATCTCTGACTGTGAAAGCTCGGAGAACATCTCTCGAGCACCTTTCATGTGGCTTGAAGCGCCACTATCAATATACCATGTGTTGGTGGTGGATGCACTCAAAGAATGACCTGTCAACAAGGAATACTCTCTCTCACTATCAACATTTACATTGGTGATGATGGATGCTCTCTCTCTATCAACATGTCTAGTGCAAAGAGAAAACTCTCTCTCAAATCTCGCTATAAAATCCTCAATCTCTATCGAATTTGTTGTTTGTCGTTGCTTCTTCTTCTTCTTTTGTGGACACTTCCTAGCATAGTGCCCCATCTTCTAACAAGAAAAACACTTCACAATGCTCAAATCCTTCTTATGCCCATCATGTTGCTTAGCCCCACCCTTCTTGGGACCCTTTTTAAACTTCTTCTTCCACTTTGTTTTCAAATCCACATCCTCCTCATCCTCCCTACTAGTAGAAGCACTGCCCTGCACAAGACCCCTCCAAGTCTCCTCCTGAACAAAATCATCACATATCCTGTCCCATGTAGGTAAGCTCTCCCTAGCTACCAAAGCCTCCACAAGCACAGCCCAAGGATTTGAAACCCCATTCATAGCTGTCTGCACTAGCTCTACATTAGGAACAACCTCCCCCACTACTGCAAGCTCATCTCTCACCTGAGAGATCCTAGTAAGGTAAGATATCAAAACCTCCCCTTTGGCCATCTTGATAATTTTCAACTTCTCCCTCAAAACCATCTTCCTATTCTCATTTGAGCTTTGAAACAAGCTGGTCAAAGCATCCCACATTTTATATGCACGGGTCTTACTCGAGATGTGAGGAATCACATGGTCTTTAATTGCATCTAGGATTATTCTTCTACTTTTATGTCCCTGTTGAAGGTGGTAAGTGCTGCTACATCGATGGAAGGGAGAACAACAATAGGAACTATTGTAGTATTATGAACCACCTCATCCCACAATTCATTCTCCTCCAATATCAACACTATCCTAGCTTTCCATGGGACAAAATTCCCAGCCCCATCAAGCCTATCCTCCATTCTAAGTCCAGTAGCCATTATCTCTGCAAAGTTCAAGTTTCAACAAGGTGTTGCTCATTGTCAAAAGAAATCACTAAAGTCTGAAATTTTTCACTATGTATAAATCTTTCCTCTTCTTCAACAAAGCTCTAATACCATGTAGATTTTTCAGCACTTTCCCAACCCGATTTCCAACTCCATTTTAACACATTGTTTGATGTTCAACCCAATTTGTTTTACTGCTGCAAATTAGATTTTTCTTATAAACAACATAGGACAGAAACACAAGAAAAGCTTCTACAACATTTTCACTAACAGCAAATATACACATTCAACCATGAAATTTCAAACACGATATTTTTGGTCCAATGACCTAGGAAAAACCCCAACCTTCGGGGAAAACCTGTGAGAGAAAATTTTATTTTCAGGAAAATAAGTTACAGCAATACTCAAAAAAAATTCCAACCAACTTATCTCAACCAGATGAAATTTTTTGCTTCGTTTTTCGTGCCAAACAAGAAAAATCAAACTCATGATTTTTTTGTTTTATGCCTCGATTTTTGTGCCATTGTACGGATTGTACAGACAGACCATACGGACTATCTGTACGAACCTCAAAATCTGTGCACAAAAAAAAAATTGAATATCGTGCCCAAAAATCTGCCTCGAAAATCGTGCATGTTGTACTAAAACCGTACCGTATGGACTGTACGGACCAACAATAAATGATGTTGTCATTTCTTCAATTATCATGCCCTCTCTTGTTGTTGTCCTTTCCTTGAAATGCATGCCAAGAGAAAAAAGTTGTTGCTGTTGCCATTTTCTCGTCTTTCTCAGAAAATGACGCTCTCTTCTCTCTCAAATGCAAAAGTGCCTCTTCACTTGGAAAATTTCTTTTTTGGTGAAAAAAATAGGGTGAATGAAAAGCCATCTAATCCTAGGGCTCAAATTAGTTTAGATGAGTGGTTGTGATTAAAATCACTTTTCTCCACAAATTAATTAATTTCCCTCACTTTTAAAATATTTATCTTAATGTGCATTTTTTCCCAAAAGTGCAATTAATGCTCATCTCAAGTCATTAATATAAAGTCCAAGCAACTCAAACCCCTTTTCCTAGTGATTTAGGCAAAAGTTACGTAGGGGAACAACTCTTAGGTAAATTTCAACATATATGGAAGCTTGCAAGAGGAAATGTATAAATAGCAATTGAAGCAACTTCTACAAGAGAAATTGCTCCCCAACCCATTTGCACTTTTCCTATGTTTCTTCCTAAAGCCACGAAACATTTTTCTATTTTTTTGTTTATTTTTTAGATTCCTAGACCTACTCTATGTTCATGTCACATCCCTATGAACATGACATGAAACTAGGCACACTATATTATGTAGCAGATGTTGGTGATAGTGCATCAGTAGTTTACTTGTTTTTTGAAACCTTTACTAATAGTATTTATATACCAAGCAAGGGCATAAGACTATTGCATGTGACATGGGCACCCACCCTTAGCTTTTTATCCATTTCCCTTAAAAACTAGGGATACATATTTATTTAGACACTAATGGATTTGGAAATTAATTGATTTTTCGGTAGGGAAAAAGGAGAGATTCTATAATCTAAGTGGTTATTTTCAGATTTTAAAAAAAATGGTTGATACCTCTCTAAGAGATTTTTCTAACAAATAGGCAAAACAAATAGAAATTAGCCATAGATAATAGGTTGTTTTGATTTCAGAGAAAAGCAAGCAGATTTCGTAAATTGTTTTCTTTGTAGCATAGTAACTACCAAGAAGTTTATAAGCCTAGTTACTATTCAGGAAACTAATAAATCTAAACAAATTCTACAAGGCTCGCAACACGAAGTAGCTCTTGCAATAAATATGAAGACACTTTGTAATAATTTTAATTATGTCAAATAAACCACAACAAGCACTAAATAGTCAAAGAGCCAAAAAAAAAGTTTAAAGACACCAAACAATGTAGACGGACATACTAATTCCCCAACCTTCGTTTTGGCAGTTGGATGCCATATCATTATCCCGAATGTATGTTATCTTAGACTGGACTACTCATTGGGCTCACAACTGCGTCCCTTTGTTGTTGTTTTTTTGGATCAAGTACATAGCAAGAGGAATCCTAAGCTTTTCTTGTCAACATTTGAAACAAAAAATGTTTGTATTTACAATTTAACAAATATATAAAATGTTCCTTACTTTTCACTTCGAAACAAAAAGGCACAACCTATATGCAAGATGTGCTTTTTCCATGTAGGATATACAAACTATTTGAAATATATTCAAGAACAATATCAAAAGCAAATTGTCAATGAAGTTTAATCATAATACTCTACTAAAACCAAAATTTGCTCTATAATTTATGGTCATGTAATTGAGGCCATAGAATTAAGGGATTACTCATTTTTACCAATGGAGGGATGTAGCCTTTGCCAACAAATAGTAAAAAAAATAGAACATGTGCTAAACAACAACAAAAAACCACAAAATAGGTCAAAGACACAAAACAATTTATGTTGAAATAATAATTCTTTAATCTTTGAATACGTTAATCTTTGCCCAAGCAAACTGGATGGTGTATCACTATGTCAAATTATTTCACTAGCCTAGTAGCAACCCTAGGCATTTGCGACATATAGGAATCAAAAGCATAATCAAATTAGGCATTCCAAAGCATAATCAAATCAAGAATTTTACATACACACCTTTGTTTACAAACATTTCTATATATTTGTCTACAAACTTTCCAAACATTTCTATATACCAACTAAAAATAGCAAACAAACACTATATATGTGTGTACAAATATCCCCTAAAAATTATATATATAAGACAACACAAAGCGAATGACCAAATCTTAACACCCCCAAATTTAATTCACAATAGAAACATGTCATGGTGTATATTAACAACCATGCAAAAGTCATAATAGCAAAACAATCTACCAACATTACATTAGAATCCTAGTAAAAACTAATTATAAAAGGCAACAACAATGTCTAGATGACAACAAATATTCGCATGAAAAAACAGTTAATTGTTTTCTTTGTAGCATAGGAACCACTAGGGAGTTTCAAATCCTAGTTACTATCTAGGAAATAAACGAAGGCAGACAGTTTCTCTAGAGCTTATAAGAAGAAGCAAATCTTGCAATAAATATCAAAACATATTGTACTACTTTTAATTATGTCAAAAAAGCACAACAAACTCTAAATAGTCAAAGAACCATAAAAATAGTTTAAAGACTCCAAACAATGTAAGTTGACATATTGATTTTCCAATCTTTGTTTTAGCAATAGAATGGTGTATAATTATCACAAATGTACATGATTTTAGGTCGACCTTCTCATTGGTCTCACCATTGTCTTTTTTCCTACCCAAGTACAAAGTAGGGGGAACCCTAAGCTTTTCTTGGAAACATTTGTAACAATAAATATTTACCTTGTCTACTTTACATTAAAGAACCGAAGGAAGCAACCTAGATGCAAGTTGTGATTTCACCATCTAGGTTCCACAAGCTACTTCAAATATATTCAAGAACAATATCACAGGAAAATTGTCAATGGAGTTTAATCATAGTATTATACTAGAACCAAAACTCGCTCCATCATTTGTAGTGATGTAATTGAGGCCAAGGACCCAACTTAACAAACGACATATCACAATGTTCATGCATTCAAAATGCAGTGAACAAAGATAAGATATTTTATATATTGCTCCGTATTGAAACCAGGGTTTCCAAGGGCTCGTGAGGCTTGAATCCATGGTCAACCAGCCTCCCAAATCCCTCTACAATGATTAAGGAACAATGGGCATTTATTGTGTCATTGTGTAAGAGTTTTGGGCCTAACAAATATATAAAACCTTGTCTACTTTGCATTATAAAACCAAAGGATGCAACATAGATGCAAGTTGCGCTTTCGCCATCTAGGTTCCATAAACTACTTCAAATATATGCAAGAGCAATATCACAAGCAAATTGTCAATGGAGTTTAATCATAGTACTCCACTAGAACCAAAACTAGCTTTGTGTACTAACGTAATTGAGGCCAAGAACCCAACTTACCAAATGACAGATCACAATGTGCATGCATTAAAAGTGCAACACACAAGGACAAGATCTTTTAAATGTTGCTTCATATTGAAACCAAGATTGTCCAGGGATCCTGAAGCTTGAAGCCATGGTCAACCAGCCTCCCAAATGGAGTTTAATCATAGTACTCCACTAAAACCAAAACGAGCTTTTTGTAATGACGTAATTGAGGCCAATGACCCAACTTAACAAATGACAGATCACAATGTGCATGCATTAAAAATGCAACAAACAAGGACGAGATCTTTTAAATATTGCTTCACATTGAAACCAAGGTTGTCAAGGGCTCTTGAAGCTTGAAGCCATGGTCAACCAGCCTCCCAAATGCCTCCACATCGATTAAGGAACAATGAACATTTGTTGTGCATCATTGTGTTAAGGTTTTGGGCCACGGAATATATATATAACAGTCGATCACATATCCACAGCCGCAAGTTCAATCCAAAGTCAAACCATATGTAAATGCATATTAACGTGCATACAAAGTCAATGACCACGTATCCACAGTCGCAAGTTCAATCCACAACCAAACATATGTAAACGCATATTAACCTGCATTGAGGAGTCACAACAACAGCACAATTTGCCAACATAACATCATAATCCTAGACAAAACTTTACTAGCAATGGTCAAATGCCAATGAAAACCAACAATCTAACATAGACGTCAATGCTTACAACCAATCAAACCATTGTTTTCACAGAAAAAATTGTCAATTGTTGTCTAAAACTTTATTGTAGACTATTTCTCTTTGTTCTTCACATTGTTCACAACGCCTCAATTTTTTTTGCAGACCTTAAATTTTACCAAATCAATACACAATAGGTAAACACACTATGCAACAATGATTTTGAAACATTGTTTCCCTACTAAAAATCAAATCAATTGACTGAAGCCCATATAGACTCGAAACGAAAACAAGAGGAAACACCATTTCGAATTCGGCAACTAAGCAAGGAAGCAAACGACAACACTAGACAATTTTTGCAAAGGGGTCACACCAGTGGCCAAAACCCACTGATATCAGGACACAAACACCCACTCATATAAAGAAAACAACTGACTGGCAATTCGTGCAGGAAATTCAGTCGAATTACCCATGACACCTGCATCGGCATCATTGACTAGCCTTTGCAAACAAACGTCCCATATTTTCCTCGCCCTTTGCAAATCCTTCTCCATTCAAGAGCCAGACCAATTAACATGCATAAATTCCACCCTTGAAGAAGAACACAACAACATCCATAACACCATTCTAAACCCATTTCAAAAACAGCCATCGAATTTACCGTCTCTTTTTCACGAACCCTTGTCTATCCTTTACGGTGTCTCAAAAACCCTTCCACAATTTCCCGCAAGAACAAAACCACAGATGCAAAACACTGGAAACTTCTATCGGCACCAAACTCCAACAAAACTGCACGAAAATGCCCATTGTTCTCTAATAACTACAAAAGCATTCGATAAGGTGGCATAACCCAACAACAAAAACACTGGAAACTTTTACCGTCGCTAAACTCCAACACAACCGCATCAAAAATGCCCATTGTTCTCTAATAACTGTAGAAGCATTTAATAAGGTGGCTTAAACCCAACAACAAAAACACCACGCAAAGAAAATGCCCACTATTCAATAACCAATGTCTCCAAGGCAAATTTGCAAACACTTCAACCCTCCATCGATAGAAATGAACAAACCCCATGATATCTTCGAAAGCCTCAATCATGTGCCACCAAACTCTAACACGACCACGCAACATTAAATGCACATTGTTCCCTCATCAATGCACAGGCATTCAAGAAGGTGGTCTGCCCAGGCTTAAAGCCCAGCATAACCAAGAACAACAAAAACACTGCGCTGAGAAAATTCCCAAAAGATGAAATCACCAAACATTTCAACCCTCCACCTGCACAAACGACTAAACCTTCAAGCATCTAGCCCGAAACTCCAAGCCAACTGTGCATACTAAGTGCAACTTGTTCCATAATCAATGCAAAGGCATGCGAAAAGATGTTCGGTCAAGGCTTCTAGCCTCCTAAACTAAATGTGACAATGGTTTAACAATTCAACATACACTCCCCTCCTCGATGCGATGACGCCAACATCTGCCCCACGTCAAAATGCACCCCTGACCTCAATCACATCATCCCAAATTACACACCAAACTTTGGTTTGCAAAAAATTTCACTTTTATACTGCTACACAATTGCAACCTTGCAGGGACATAATAATTTGAGGATAAGAACAAATTATGAATAAGTCATTAACCTTTATCTAGAAGATCAAAAGTATATTTATATTATAACTAATGTAAAAAAAATCAACATTAGATATGTTGCCTAGAGAAGAAAATTTTTGTTTCTTTTAAAGTATATGGTAGGTAATATGGTTTCATCATTGGTAAGTATTGGCTTCAAAAGTCTATTGTTTTCACATTCATCCTTTTTTGAATATACATAGCAAAGAGTTCAATGACGATACACTATTGTTTTTCTTGTCTGGAACTGTATAAAAAAAATACAATACATTGGCTTGGGCATTAAATCCTATCACCCTTTGATTTAGAATGAAGTAGGAATACTATTTTTATCAGTGGTCAAAGCCTTCATAGTTCTAATTGTATGACATGTTTTATGTTTCAACGAAACAAAGAAAACTTTGACAATGTCTCTCTACGAAAGCTTACACTCTTATATATGCAAGTTTGCTTACACTCTTATATATGCAAGTTTTTTTTATTAATAGAAAATCCATATTATATAGTGTTATAAATAAGTTTTTGTATCTGATGTAGGTAACACCAAGGTAGATCCAAATCTTAGGCTCTATCAAGCTCCGAGATGGATCAAATCTCTCGAGGTGCAAACCTCTTCTTAGGTAACCATTGATTTCATTCAAACCAAAAGGCACATCTTTTTATTTAAGGTCCACATATAATGTTTTTATTATTAATATTTAATATTATTTATGGCCAACGTATATCATTTTTTATTATTTTTTATTTTGTTAGGAACAAACATTGCATCATTACCCCACACATGGATTTAAAACCATATGCAATGCCCTCCTACAACCATGGGTTGTTTAGGAGGCCTTGCACACGGTCTTAAAACCATTTGCAAGCCCCTCCTAAACCATGTACAATAAAACCATTGGTTGCTTAGGAGGCCTTGCAAGCCTCCTAAACCATGTGCAATAAAACCATGGGTTGTTTAAAATGCCTTGCACATGGTTTTAAAACCATGTGCAAAGCCAACATTTTTTTGGGAATAATTCAGTTTTGTGTTTTTTTCTTGACCCACATATTTTTTAGGGATAATTAAATTTTTACTTTTTTATTGTTTTGTTAGGTAGGAAGATTACAACATCTCCCCCATATTAGATTGTTTTTGTGGCCGGCATTTATTTTGGTCTATTAGAAAATTTATTTTTTATTAATAAAAATAACTTTAAGAAAGTGAGATTATTTTTTATTGTGTTACAAAATCTCTCCCATAATATTCACTATCACTATTATTTTTTGCCGACATGTTACAAACATTACTAACGTTACATCAAGTTACAAGATCTCCTCCATACTGGGTTGTAGAGCACCTCTCGACGCAATAAAAGCACACCCTTAATAGGGTTTATTTTCCTTCATTTATTTAAGGGGTGGGGGAGAGTTTAGGTGGAAGGTGGATGTTGCTTATAATGGTTCTTGGCTAAGTGCTTGCATTGTAAACCAAAAAAAATCACCAAGATTATGCATCTACCTTCATCTATTTGCAAAGTTTTGAACTAAGATCTCCACATTAATATGCATTCAATTATTTTGCAACTTGCAGCTAAACCACATTCGCATGAGCTACATGAAATTAATTTTATATGATAACATATATGTTATGAAAAATAACATGTTTCACACAAATAATATGAATACAATTTCCTTACCTTACTTGAAATCAACATGTTATGTATAACATTGAAGGTGGCACAACATGATGGTAACATTGAAAATGGCACAACATATATGAAGTATTTGCATTTGATAAAATATTTAGTGTATTATATTTCTTTTTTAAATAACTTTCACAATCTAGCGTGAAGGTGAATTTGTATAACCACTTTAAAAGATTAAAAAAAATCGGTTGTTGGTGTACTAATGAAATTGTAGGTGACATATGTACTTCCCCTATTACTTTAATTTTTACTAAAATTAAATGAGATAATACTTTAACAAATCAATGGGAATAATGATGTGATTTACCAAACTGGCATGAAAATTGCCTGTTAAGCCTCAAATGACTAAAAATGGAGCCATATATGACTCTTGTTAATGAGATTATGAATTTCCACATTTTAACTTATAAGGATTGAAAATATCACTAGTATATTTTTTGTGCACAAAATTTAATATATTTAAAGTTTTATTCTATTTGCCAAGTCACCAAGTTTTGTCTTGTCCCAAGCCAACAGAGTCTTGAGTCTTTGTTGCATCCGAGTCTAACAACCTTGATACTTAATAGAAAATCAACAAAATATGAATTATGATGTGAGAAAATCAGCCCATAAATCCAACACTAATGTGACTATGTAGTAAATCAAATCAACAAAAGAATTATGATTGTGTGAAAGCCAGCCCACAAGTCCAACGCAACTGAAATTATGTAATAAATCATATGTTACTAGTCATGAATCACTTGCTTCTAACTTTAAAAAGGTAAAGAAACTTAACAAAAAGTAGAATAAGATGATGAACTAAATATACAATTTAAATTTTAAGTAATTAACCATTGCTATGCTCCCCTCCACTCCACATGGTTGCTATATTACTAGCTTAAATTTAAATTATATTCAGAAAGAAACTTTGCATTATGCCTTACTGGCTACATTTTCCCTATCTATGCTAATAATTCACATAGAAAAACAAATAACTACTATACTATTCTTGTGTTGAAGGACTAAAACATCAGTAAGCTCAACTCAAAAGCTTCTATTAAGTTCTTACCCAAACCAAGCAACAAAAAGAGTCCCAAGGTTGTTCTCGCAAACTAATTATATTGCTTTGGAGGAACTGTTAAAACAAGTAAGAATGTCGACAAGACTAGGCAATCATATTCTAGAAATACCATACTCGGCCCCAAATAATAAAAAATACTGTAAAGGTTCTTTTGTCTGGACCACATTTAAGGGAGATGCAAGGCATCAGGATAAACAGGAGAAAGACCATCAATTAACAATAATGACCATAACAAAAGAGATCGTGAAAAAAAATTGGCCACTCTAGTATGGTTCTTTTCCATTTCAATAGAACGAATTCAAACACTCCTCTTTCAGCAGAGGACTGAATCAAATAAAAAGCCCCTCAAGTAAGAGAAAACAAAATTTGAGTGACCATTTCTCGATTCTTTTATATGAATTATGAACTATCGAACCACTAATGTACACCACCGTCCCTTGCATCTATTGAGAGGAGAGCATAAACCTTGAAGCTGCTTGCTTAGAGAGATTCTATTTCATGCCAAGAGGGTCTCGAATGGTCTTGGTTGTTCAGCTGAAACATCGAATTAAAAATAAGAGCCTTGCAGCTCAAGTTCCTGGAACCAAACTGTCTTGTAGAAACAGCAGTATCATATAGCCCATTGCCCAGTCGATCTCTCCAAACATGCAGGAGTAACCTTGGAGAAAGAGTTATTCGGATTTGTATCATTTCTTCGTGCGAGTCTTCCGTAAGAGATCAAACTCCTGACCTTTTTTCTTTCGATTTGCTATGACCTGAAAGGAAACATGGAAAAGAACAATGTCACCATCAAAAAGGGAAAAGATGATGTATGGGTTTTTAGCCAGAACTACGTTTTGGGTCTCGCTAAATTGGTATTGATAAGCATATCAAGGATGCACATTGATAAGCAAATAAAGGATGTACTACGAGTTATTATGCAATAATGGACCCATGTTGTATTAAAGAGGAATAAGAAATTGAACCGTATAAAGGGAACCCCATACCTCAATCCATCTTTCTTACAAATCATGTCCTTTAATCCATTTGTTCTGATAACTTCTGAACTATTTAACCCTTAAGCGTGGATTTGATTTCATATATTTGCAAGAATTTTCTCCTGTTACACCCTTCTAGAAGAGGGAGGGTAGCCTAAATCTTCACCCTCTTAAGAGAAGCAGATTTCATTTTGTCCAATTCAATCTCATAATAAAATGAACCAAAAATATACACGCTCAAAACAACATGCATTCTCATTCTCATAAGACATAGAGAAGCCTACTTTCTCCCAGCATACTCTCTAGAATACCAATTATTAGGTACCAAATTGCCACCCTCTAAAGAATGTGTTCACCTTGCTAAAAAATCCACAAGACACTTCTCGACATAGTGCTCACCTTATAAATATGGTACATTTTCCAAACAACCCAATTTTCTTCTAAATGAAAAACTAGAAGTCTTTCTGCCTTTTACATGATGCTATAATAGAAAAATGGAAACTACCAACCTGTGTCCCTCGTGAAGATTAGACCTATAGATGATCTGTGGATTAGCCCCCAGAATGAAAGCATGTAGGCACAAAGAGGTTATAGAATCAAAATATAATTTGGTATGCAATGTGCATACAGAACATGGATAGACAGGCTTGATTAAAGCATAAATGTCTCCTAAAATTTATGCAGAAGTGAGTCCCAACAAAAGGGCAGCTAATTTAAAGTCCCCTGTGGAATCCAACATGAAGAACCCACTGCTTGCCAACACAGCAATATGGAGCACATTTAACATGCCCTGCAATGCTTTCTTAAATGTGTTCTTTGTGCAAGACTAGGGTAGACACAATGCCTTAAGCATTAAGTTGACATCCTCACAAGGCAAATAAACAATTATTTATCACATCCTTTGATGTTCAAATTTTACAGTTGTGTTATCTGTTTATAAGAATGCACATGATAATATCAATTTGCAATATGTATTGCAAACTGATCACAATGCAACACCTTATGCAGTCGTTCAAGCCAATACTAATAGTATCCTGCTGCTTTGCCTTTGATGTTCAAATTTTACAGCTGTGTTATCTGTTTCTAAGAATGCACATGCTAATATCTATTTGCAATCTATGTATTATAAACTGGTCACAATGCAACACCTTATGCAGTCATTCAAACCAATACTAATAGTATCCTGCTACTTTGCCAATTTCACCACATTATCTAAAACACAAAATCTCATCAATGTCTCCATGAAGCTATGCTTAGTAAAAGGCATCTCACACAATTAAATTTAGTACAAAATGAATCCCACAATATCCAACACAGTTCTATGCATCATTGCAGTTTCCATCTCATATTTGCTATGTACAAACACTCAATCAGCTTTCTACATATCTAATTATAAGCTATTCTTGTCAAATATTATATCAATTAATAGAATTCAGAAGTTTTTGGAAACCTCCATCTTCAGGACATTGGTGGTCCCAATTAGGAGACAACTCCTGTTCTCTTTTTGGACATCTTTTTGGAGAACAGCATATGATCTCACAAACGCTAAAAATGTACTGCTGCTAGATCCCTGTAATTGTACATCACTTGTATAGCTTAATAATTTCATGCAGCCGTCAACATTTTTCCAAACAACTTTGCTTATTCTTGTTGAAATCCGAAAATCATTTGCTTCTTAGTAGACAGCAGTATCATAAATCCTAAAGAAGTTGAACTACAGACAAATAGATGAAGCAGCCTTGAAAATTTCAACAACAGTACAACATGTGTAGCAGCAAACTTGACATTTAAGAGAAAAAGGCTTTGACCTCAGATTTCCTATTCAAGGCCATCCAAAAATCCTAACAAGAAACTCCATTCCTTGAATAAAACAGAATTAATCTAAGCAAACCTTCTTGAGTTAACAAGGATCCTGTTTCCGCAGTCTATATACAATCATTACACATGATACATATTATGAAGAAACTATGTCAGGTGGTGTGAAAATATAAACATTGGTTGATGAATGCTATCCAGTCCCCCCAATTTCAAACACAATATAGTATATTAAGATTCATCAGTTCATCTCAAATATTCATGCAAAGTGTACTTACCAGTGCAATTTACCATTAGGTACTTCCCTTGAGGCTGAAAGAGCAGTTAATCTTTGCAAATAAAATGGATATGAAATTTACCTCTTGGTAACATCAACTTCTAATTTCCAAGTGTCAGGAGTGATTAGAACTTAGGATAGTTCTTTTTTGAGGGCCCAGTAGAATCTCAATTTGTGAGAGAGCAATAAATTGTTTTAAATTTTTTCAAAACTAATCAAAGCATATACATTTTATTCTTATAGTATTTTGTTATGTATTGCTACAACATTCTTAGTATGATTAACTAAGAACCCAGTTGGAATTGCTTCAATTTTACCACTATTATGTGTGTATGGTACCTTATGGCATTTAATGTGCTGGTGAAGGTAATTCTATATATTGGTGGAACCGGCTAAATTTCCAACGAAGAAGAATTGAATTTTAAAGTATGCATCTTATGCAATGCAGCGGTATGCATGTATCTGGAGTAAACTTTATGTAATGCACATAGCAGTGTGACTCTAATTCAGCTCGGGCCATTTTCTAACCCTGTTATCCAACTTTTTGTACCATAGTTGGGTTACCTGAGGAGCCACCGGTTGACAGACTTGTTCAAAGTTTGATTCCAATGTATCAGTTGATCTGTCTGCTTGTCTAGCCAATATTGGCTAGTCATTTTTTTATTTGAATAATTTTGACCATGGCCCCGCGGGGTTTGTAATAAAATGTGCTAGTAGGATATTTTTGAGTGGTTCGGTCTCCTAAGACGTAGAATTGCAAATAGGGTATTCCAGGGAGTTTTTTTGCCCCTGACAATTATGCTTTGCCTTCAGCCGAGTATAATTGACGAGGTTTTCTCCCGCTTCCTCCAAAGCTGGAATGCCCGATGTTGAATTCTGGGCCTTGGGGGGTTATTAGAGCCCAACTGAGTGTTATAAGCCTACTAGACATTATTTAGATAGATCATGGTCATGTCCTAAGTCATCTGGACACATTAAAAAAAATTCGAAATTTTTTTTTTCGAACAATGAAAAATTATTTTTTAACTTTTAATTACTTTTCCTAAGTTTTTTGGGTTAATTTTTCCATAAATTAAATGGAAAAAACCCGTTCGTGATCCGGACTCAGAATTCAGTGATTGAAGGCTCTAACCTTAAGCCAAAAATCATTCTTGATCAGCCAGCTAGTCCGAACCAACTTTCAGATCAGCAATCGGACACATAATGCCTTTTTACTCAAAAACGTCAGGTTTGAGTAAAAAATGATTTTTATTAAAAAAATGATTATTTTGGAGAAAACTAAAACTCTCCAAATTAATCCAAATTCAGTAAAATAAAAGGCTAAATGTCATCTCATGGAACACTTATGATGATAGGAGTTATCATAACTCAGCTTCAGTCATCATTAAGAGAGCAATTAATTTATTATCAGTTATCAGACATGTCATCTCCAGCTAAAGATGAGATGGAGAGCTCTCATTGGTCCGGTGATTTGAACGAGGTGAAGACTGAAGCTTACACCATCAGTGGGCTTCCCAAACCTAGCTCAGGCTCCTGCCAGACCTAAAGGATGAGCTTACCTACATTCAGACTCACACGTGTGGCCTCATCCTTGGCTTGTTTTCAGTGCACAGGTTTGGAGTGGGGGCGCCTCG
>LPNX011093186.1:142204-197345 GCA_001517045.1 Pseudotsuga menziesii | reverse complement strand
AATCATTTTAAATCACAATAACTCCTAAACAACACCCATCCGCATCCAAAACATCCAAAACTTAACTTAAACATTGAGCCATAGAAAACTCTTTGTTAGAGACTACCCCCCTTGGCTTCGTTAGGAGTTATCCTAAACGGAGGAGCTAGGAGTAGGTGACAGTACCTAGCTCTGTGCTTGCCCCCAAGGTCACACCTCTCCCACTTTCTCAAGTGAGAAGACAGCTTTCGGAAGATTTCTGTTGCTGGTGTGCAATTGATGGACAACAAACCCTAAACAAAATGTTAAAGTGTGCATAGAACCATATACTACATGATACAGTGAAGCAAAGTTGTCCATAAATAGGCACTGTAAATTGGTTTTTGAGCCTGCAAAGCTTGGGGCTTAAAAATTTAACTCCATGCATTTTGGCACCCATGCTGGCATGCTCTTGCCATAGCTTGGGAGGTCTGGAGACAGATTCTTAGGCAGTACTCAATGCAATATCCAAATTACTAATTTTAAGAAAAAAGTATGGACATGTAAACGCATGCGTGTCGTGAGAATCTGTTCAAGAAGAATATATTACCAATGTAAAACTCCAAAATATACAGATCAACACAATGAAAATTAAAACATCAACCAATTTACTTCTATAAAAATAGTAATAGTAGAAAAATATGCCACATAATAACTATCTTTTACTTTTTATACCTTTAAACTTCATGGCCTTTTTACCCTTGATACCCAGGCCATTCTTGAATTTCTTCTTTTTCAATGCAATACGTGATTTCTTTCCAGGTTTACAATCATCAGTGATCCCACCAACAGAAAAATCCTTATCCTTGCTTTTACTCTGTGTCTCTGTAGAAGCCAATGCTATTTCCTGTGTATCCAAAATCACCTTTCCTTCTGAAACTACTGGCAGAGATTTCTTAACCCCTAAATAAAGGGGCATGAAGTTAAAACACAAGTAATTTTGAAAATTTTCAAAAAACATGCATAAGACCATTCTTAAAGTGCATTTTTGCAAGACTACCACTTGCTAAGGTCAAGAAAAAATATTAAATAATAGATTTTAATACATAAAAAAAAACTTACTCTTCGAGGTGCATCCAGCCAGACAAGTTATTCTTGCCTTTGAGTCAGTCTCTATAATAGGAGTCGAATTATCCCTATTTAACATTCTCACATCCCAGACTCGCACAATTCCATCTGATGAAGCTGATGCAATGAAATAAGGATTATCATCTGATACAGTAGTACTTTTCGATCCAAGCACGGCAAGACCTTTGATGCGATTTTTGTGTACATTCTCTAAAGAAAATGCAATCTTTCCAGTCCCTAAATCCCATGCTCGAATGGTAGGTTCTTCTCCACCAGTTAATAACAAACCATTCTGTCCAAAAAACCACTTAAGGATGTCAGGTTGACCATTTGAAATTCTCCCTACCTTTAGTTAGAATATTAAAGACAACACTGGATAGTAACACTTCTAGATTGGGTTTTCGCATTTATGATTTGTCAATTGTTTGACACTGTAATTTAATTAGAATATTCAATATTGGCATTTTTTCTCCAAAACATTCTGTCAGTCCCTTCATCCCTTTCCTTCAATTCTTTTCTTATCAGCTGAATTTAGCACATTTAAGGTCCTATCGCTTTCCCTTTTACTGCAAAAAGTTACAAGCACCGCTACCAGGCTTTCATATCCCAACAAGCTGCTGCTCTAGTCGATAATCTAAAATCGGGTTGAGGTGTTTTTAGTCTTACATGAGAAAACACAGCAGTACTCCCCAATGAGATATTAGTAGCCTACCAGTGACACATATAACAAGCAATGGTTTTATTACCTGAACATTCCAACTCTTTCAAGTCTTCTCAAGTAGGCTGCAGCTGTACAAGGCATACTTTGAAGCTATAAGCTGCCATCGTGTTAAATATATTTCCAGAGAGGTTGCTACCACAGTAAGCAGAGGCTAACATCCAGAATGTGAATTTACCTTCGTTTCATTACCATTTTTGTTCCATATGCCCAATTGATACCATTAGACTATTTGTTTTATTTCAATGGTGTCGTTCTAGTCATTTCAAGGTCGCATATGTTAACACATAGTCAGAGATTCAGGATGCATGGCTTCCCACACAATTATAGACAACCCCAATAACAAAGTGGGCTAGACTTTAAATACCTTGCAACTAACAGATAAAAAATGGAAAACAAGCAGTCGGACACTTCAATGGAGACGCAAATATGCACATGGGGTTGTGAAAATTTAAATAACATAAAGCATTTTTTATTTCAACTAGAAGAGATCTACTAGCTGACAGACAACCAAAAACCTTGTGAACTGGTAATCCAGTCATCATTTTTTTTTTTAAAACATCAATTGATTTGCTAAAATCTAAAATTTCAAATTCATAGCTTAGCTGCTCAGCCTTCCACTCTTGTTCTGGACCTCTGGTGTAGCCTATTTGGTAAACCAAGTGTGGATTGGTCAACCATCCTTGACAAATCTGTTGAATTTGACCTAGCCTTTCAGGAGCTGTTTAGAACTGCAAAGCAGAGTTTGACGGTCGTGTGATAATTGAATATAATAAAGTTATAAATCCTGCAACAGAGACATCATTCAAAGAATAGCAAGCATTTTTTTTGCATTTTATTCTCTTGGGGCAGCAACTAAGGGAGATAGGATATTTCATTTTTGTCTCTAAAGTCTCCCTACCAGCTCTCCTTTTGAATTTATCCTAGGAAGCCCAATTCAAATTTTGCTTGGGCTTGATTCTCTGGCTTTCAAGGTTGATTCCAGGTCAGTCTCCCAGGTTGGGAGCTCTCTTTGACTTGGCACCTCTGTTGGAGAAAACTCCTGAACCCCGTGTTTGGTGTTAAAGTTTAGGGTTGGATATAAAGAAAAATTAAAATTTTATACTTTAATGCATAAACAGAACTAGAAAACACAGTTAGATCCAGAACAGTACTGCTGTAGTAAATTCAAACATAATTTTCATCTCTTTCAACTTTAACACTCCACTAGTCACTGTGTTAAAGTTGGTCCTTGAGATGATTTACCAATTGCAATATACAGAATATAAACAGTAATAAAATTACAATAGAAATGCTAGCTAGATCTGGTTTGGATCTGCCTTATACTTGGACATTTTTGAGTCAGCTCTTGTCACTGTAAGGACAAGCTGTCAGAGAACATACCTTGAGAGAGAGAGGGTTAAAGTGCTATAGGTTTAGGTTAGACACATACAGTACTGACAAGATATCCCGGTAACAGCCAGATGTCTTGTCCCACTTAAAACTAGAGTTACAGCCTGAGTCTGAAACACCCAACAAGTCACAGCCCAAGTCTGTGGCATACAAAAAGATTATGGTTCAAATCTGAGCAAACAACAAGGGTTACAGCCACGGTTTAATAGCAGCAAGAGGTCAAGGCCTCATTCTAACAGCTACAATAAATTAAAGCTCCAAATCTGGGCAGTCTATAAAGTTTACACACAAGGTCACAACTCAGCAGAGAAATGACACCAGTCATAGCCCAGCAAAAGAAGTCAACTGCAGTCATGGTTTAGTCTTAGAAGGCAGCCAGCAGACCCAAAACAGTTACGGCCAGGCAATGAAGGTCACACAACAGGTTCAGCAGCCCTACAGGAGAACCACCCAAGATAACAGCCCACAAGGATGGACACAGCCTGCTAAGAAGATCACAGAAGCAGTCACGGCCTAGCAGAGAAAGGACAAGCAGTCCATAGTTTAACCTCAGAAGGTCGTGGCCCAGCAAGAGAGACACCAAAACAGTCACGGGTCAGCTTCATAAGGTCACGGCCAAGTCTTGGAAGGACAGACAGTCCACAGGTCAGCTTCATAAGGTCACGGCCCAGAAGGAGAGACACCACACAGTCCACATGTCAGCTCCATAAGGTCACGGCCCAGAAGGAGAGAGGAGCACAAAAGAGCCCTTAAACACGAATCTGGTAACCCGGGGATGAAGCAGCGAGACCCTAGCAATAGCAGCATACTACTTGACGCCAAACATAAGAAAAAGATCAGAGCTGAGATGTGTCTTATTAGATGCATACATAATCAAGGATAAGACTTCTATTTATAACTCGAAAGGACTTCTAGAAGGGTCCTTCTTCAACCCTAGCTTTTAGGATAGTTACCAATAAAAACATAAAATAAAATTAGGTTGACTTAGTATAGGGTACCAAAGGTCATAAGGTCACATAACAATAAAATAATAAAAATAATAAGGTTAAGTCATCATACCAAAGGTAGTCAAGGTACCACATGCAACAAGGGTGCTAGGACCAAAAGGACCATAAGTCAACTAAGGGTCACAACAAGGTGGTAAGGCAACACCCATACCCACAAGACCAAGGTGAATCATAAAGGTGGGGAAACAAACCCTTTTACCCACAGGACCAACAAGACCAAGGTCTTTAATCTTTTCTCTCTCTCGAGGTATATTGTCACATGTATTTTTATCATCGCTGTATAAGGAGAAGATCCAAACTGATGATGTGATCCTCTAGTCCTCAATACTGCTCCTAAGGGTTAGGTGCTAGTGACATCATCGAGGGGTGGCCAGTCCCTTGTGAAACAACCTAGCAACAACCGTTTAGGAGAGAGGACATCCCACATCATCATCTTGGTCAACTTGACCAAGATCCACTAGTTAGCTGACCAGGAATGTACCTGCAGGAACTGCTTGGTCCCAGACCAAGAATCTTCCTAGTCCCAGACCAAGAATGTCTCTGCCTCAACCTGCAGGATCTGCTTAGTCCCAGACCAAGAAACTTGATTGGTCCCAGACCAAAAACCCTAGAGGCATATAGGGGCCCTAACCATATGTTAGGGACTTTGCCATGGCATCAACCTGGTTGGTCCCAGACCAAGAACCCCAGGAGACTACTGGGGGCCCTAGGGTACCTTCCAGGGTCTTACTCTGCCCTAGTTAACTGACTAGGGTACCATCCTCCTTGAGAATGGATCTCGCAGCTGCACTATCTTTAACATTTTGACCCCCTAAAACATGGAAATGCATACCAAATGCACTGTGAATGTAGTAAAATGATTCCCCCAGCATTCCATGATTTGGAAATGCGAGGGGGGGAACTCAATCTGGCATTGCAGCCTGTTACCCCTCAAAATGCATGACATTTTGAAGCACTCTTTCCAGCATTACAAGATGTGAAGATGGACATTGGTGGAAGACTAAGCAGAGCTTCTGTTTAAAATGCAGAATAAGATGATGATGATGAGAAAGTTGAAGTTGCAGCCACCGTTTATGGATGAAATCAAGTTCTGAGTGCAAACATTCCCTCTCTCATCTCAGAAGCCAGAATTGGGAATCCAGATTTAAGGTATTGCTGTTAATTGAGATAGGTCCCTTGTTGTTTTCATGATGAACAGTTCTCTTCAACAGATGAGAAGCCAAAGAAAGATGTGAAATGACAGATGGAGTAGCAGATCCTTGTGACCAATATCTCATTTCATCTTGGCACGCATCTTATCCTGATCATGAGCAGATATTGGTATATTATTGTAGAAGCCGTAACGCCTGATTAGATCAGTTATGAGCAGCCTGTTTCTTGTCACTGTCATGATGAAAAGAATGTTTCACCTTCAGCGACTCTAGGTTATGGATAATGAAAACATTGCAATCAGCAAATGGAATCATGGTTCTGCCTCAAAATGTTATTCTGGAACCATCTGTGGCTGTAAGTGACATCATTTTAATATCAAGAATAATATCTCAAATCTGAAGCATGGAAGTATTAAGTGATCCTGAAAGCTGAGATCATTGATACTGGAAACTTATCTTCCTTCTCCAAAAATTTGAAGCTATTTGTGTGCTTGTGATACTTTTGGGTAATGTTAGTACCACCAAAGGAGGGCTTGTACCTAGTGAATGCTAAACAATTGCTGCTGTTGGCTGGCAAAAGCAAGAGTTAGAGAGACCTGAAATTAATGTATCCCACAAGCACACTCCCAAGGAACACTCTTATCACAGTTAGCAATTGCGATGAAGAATATTAACAGATAGATACCATATGATATGTCTGGGATGATCTACAGAGGAGACTACAATATGATATCTTCCACGTTATTACTGGTTATTTGTAGGGGAATGAGTTGATCCAGTTTGAATTTAGAACATAAAATACAGGACAGACAGAGACAGGACTTCCTTTTCCTGTGCCATGGCCCATGTCTTCGGCATCCTACACCTCCTTCCATATTTGATTTGTACCCATCTCAGTTAATTTGTGAGGTCTTGAGGTCTTTATGATAGAAGATGTGAATCTGGGAATGTGATTTCTAGTGGACTGGTTGTGTAGTTGGAACGTCTAGATAAATAAGATAATTTTATTAATGTCCAATGAATGACCACAAAGTAGGTCAATGGGACTAAAGGACACATCCAGTATGAGTACAATGTGAGAGTGCAAACACAGATCCTAGAGAATTCCAAAACTAAGATAAAATAAAATAAAGAAATATACAAGCAGTAGTACAGACTCATAAACATGTATATATCTGTGTCAGAGGTACGGAATGCAAAATACAAAGTGAGTTTGTCCAGCACAAAATCCTCAAGATCCATTCAAGAGAGGAAGATCGCATGAGAGAGCTGAAGAAGAATCCAGTGATGTCAAGATCTCCTGGGTCTGATGGGCAAGGACGAGGGATCACAGCTAAATCTATAGAGCAGATCAACAAGACAATGTTCTGCTGCCAATGACCACAAATAAATAGCCCAAACATATGCCTTTGTCGCGTCCCCACCCCTCATCCCAACGATGGAGAGGATGCGACCAACACAATTGCTGCTGTCAATGGGCAATATAGCCCCATGAACATAAACATCAAATGCATTGAACATAAAAATACATACAAAGATGCATAATACATGAAATATACAACGGAAGCAAATCATTCATTTCATTCAAGCGTTCATCATGTTTATAATTCATTAAACAAATTCATTTCAGAGATTAAACATACGAGAATTCTTATCTTGAGAAGAAGCTTTCCCGCAACTAGCTATGTCGCTGCAACGTTCCACCCAACCATAGGCCAGTGTGCTCATCAATCTCTCAGCATCACTGCCACCCCCGAGCTAGGCATGATTCCACAAAGCACTAGGGAACAACAGGATTACACACAGCAATACCACACATCCACAGTCAAGCCAACACACAGTTGGGTTTCACAGACTGTCCCGCCAAGCCAATGAACAAATGGGTTCCACGGCTATTAAGGCAACAACCCAACAACATAAGGGCCCCTTGGACTTACTCGGCCAAGCCAAACTTTACATCAAACACACAGTCAACCAATTAATCAAAACACAGCCACACACAACTGCTAGGTATGAACAAAACGTTCCTGGGAAGCCAAAACAAAAATGGGACAAGGGAAAAGACAGCCCTGGGAACCAAAATCGATTTCACAAACGTTCAGGGACATTCAGGAGCAAAAACGACCATCATTCTCACCCAAACCGTGAATCCCAGAATCAAAAAACGCCTATGGGCATTTCGAGAGCAATCCGGCCGCAGCACACACCCAAAACGTAAATCCCCGCTGCACATGCACTCAGCAACCCAAAACGGCTTCCTAGCCATGGATAAAAATGGAACAACAACAAAAAACATGAAGGAGAACTCCCATCTTGCTCACAGGGGCAAAAAACGGCCTCCTCAAACCCCAAAATCGTGGTTCCCTTCTTCTCATTCGCCAACAACACAGAAAACGAATTCTAGGCATGGAGAAAATGAAGAAAACAACAAGAAATTGTGAGGGAGAAAGCTTAGCAAGCTTCAGCTGCGTGAGAGAGCCCAACCTCCATGAGAATGGGTGAGGAAGCAAACACATGGATGAATAATGGCTTGGGAATGCCTTTCCAAGCATTTACTTGCCCAAGAAGCCAAAAACATGTTTTCCAAAAATGGGTGACTTCCCAAATTCGAATTTGACCTCCATACCTTTCCCATCCCAAGGCAATAACTTCCTTCACCAACTTTAGATGACTAGGCATAAAAGACAAAAGGAGTAGTTGACAGCTTTATGGGTTTTCCCTTTGACATTTGGCTTTTCCCCATTGGCTCAAGGGTTTGAATATTTCCCCCTCCCTATTCCTTATGAAATCATGCCCCCATCTCTTTAACGTTGCAGTGCATAGCTAGTTGTGGTATTTTATTAATTGCATAGTTACATGATGTCTCAAAACATATTGTGCCTGGCTAGCACATAAACTATCGGCATCGATTTTAATTGCCGAAACATAAAACACTAAATCCATGGTGGGGCCTTTGCATTGAACTCCACACCACGATTTAATAAATTTTACATCATATGCAATTTAATACCATGGGGTCAAAACCGGGGTGTTACAGCCTTGCCAGTTACACCCGGTAGATCTAATTGTTGTGTTTCTAGTTGACCCGAGCATCCAGTACAAAGAAATATCAGAAAAGGGGATGATGAAGTAAAATCCGAGACAGTTAGGCCACATATTTGCATAATTTTTAACAGTAATTTACATTCCATTTTGACACAATGCCGGTAGCCAGTAAATCATTGGGGGGCAGTCAATATAGACAAAGTAGGGTGTGATGCAGCAGCTAAAACAGGGGTAATATTGTGCATAGCAGTGGCAGACCTGTAACTTTTTTTTAGGCAGATATGGTCCTCAAATCAGCACATCGAACTCGATTATCAATGCTGTTATGTAGTCTCAGATTTATTGAAATGAGAAGGATCAAGTCTCCAAATCAGCCATCCCCATGAAGTCGAATACAGAGTCTAAGACAACCTTGTTTCTAAACATAGCTGTCTGATTTGACATAATAGAAGACATTTTTCTTCCTCCCAGATCAGGATGCTATCAGTATAACATAGAGAGTGCTGGAAAGAAATAAAGGTAAAGGATCTTTATTTTAAAGGAACACAATCAAGGAAGAAAGAGGACATGATGTTTGTAAGATCTGCGTTGGGAGGAACATTCTGTTGTTTGGAGAATTTTCTTAGTCTGTTTTTACTTGGACGGTGTCATATCCAACAAGGATAACTGGTAGCTTTGAGATTCCTTGACATGGTCAAAGGAGTATTATTTGACGATCACCCAGACCCAAAGTGTATTTTTTTGCGAAGCATTTTGGCTTGAAGTGACAAACGGCGTGAAGACATATTCAAAACCATTGACCATGCAAGCGACCAGCCTAGGATGCTTTGTGAGGCCTTTTCTTTATTATTATTAGTTAAAAGAAAACTGGATCTTATTGTCACTTTCTGAAGTTGGTTACACATGAGATCCATTTCTTAAGGGACTATTCTACTGCTTCAGGGATTTGGATAAACTTTGGAAGGAGCCGTCCCTGTTTTGAAGCCTTTTCCTTGATCATAATGAGGTTGTTTGACTTGGGAATGGGTTTAAGTGCGGTTATAAAAAACCTAGATCCATGGCATCATGCACCAACCAAGAAACTGTCACATGCTTTTTGTGCCATATCTTGTTGGAGCGCTACACATTGGACTTCTACTTGTCATTTTCCCTCATTTCATTGAGGCACCCCTCTCATTTGTCTCGGAGACTTGCACTTGTGGCTTTAACCACCATATTTCGTGGATGTTGTTAGAGTAGTTGGAATAGTTTGGCTTGTTTACTCCATCCTAGGCTAGATCTAGGAATTTACTGTTATTTTATTGTATAAGGAAGAACTTAAAGCTATAAAGGCTTAATGGACATATATTTTCTCAATGCATATTGAAGTGTAAGGGTTTCTTCTCCTATTATGTGTGGCTTATGTTTGTACTTCAAATGTTGTTAATGACTAGTAGAATTGCTGAAACTTGTTTGATTAGGGCCATATGATACGGTTATAATCACCTCATTGGAAGGGTTTCATGAGAAAGAGAAAAGTATTTCCTCTATTTCCCATTGATGTCGTATGGATGAATGTATTAACTTGCTTCTATGATCTTTCTAGAGTTGTTGCTGATAATACTTCATCGCATAATACACACCCTAATTACCGAGATGGGTGATATGTCGAGAAGTCTTGGTTACCAGGTGCAAGCACCGGAAGTGATGATTGATGCTATGCGATTATTTTGCTCGTCTCAATGCAACTTCTTCACCCCTGTGAGCATCACTCGATGCACTGTAAGTGGACTATTCAAAACCATGAGAAATTGCCATTGGTCAATTGCAACTATACTCATTGGATATGGGTCATAAATTAATGACTTATACAACACAAATGATACCAAAAAATATATACCATATGTTGGACTGCGAAATGTTGAATTTTCAGCATTAGCATAAACTTTAAAAATTTGCAGATCTACTTAAACACTTCAACAGTATAGTAAAAACAAATTCATCACATCAGCACACATGGACAAAATAGTTTTCACTGGGGAAACCTTCAAAGGACAAAAACCCCAAATGCATTAATAGCTCATCTCGTAAATGAGATGACTCAGAAAATTCTTCAAAAAGTTCCTTAAACCCAAATCTAGGTTTTACCACTGTCACAATAAAAATTATCAGTGAAATATTCAAACTGATAATTACAGTCACATTTTCCAGAACTACATAATTTTCCCAAATTAGGGTTTTTTCACAAACTGAAAATTTCTCTCTTGTCTGCAAAAATCAGACTTCCTGAGAAAATATCAGACTGCCCTGATTTTACCTTCAGGCTGTCCGAGCTGCTGCCCGGCTGCTGTTCACCCTGCCCAATTTGCTGCCTGCTACACGGCTGACCTCTGTTGCTTCCCAGGACTACTGGGGTGACTGGGCAGTCTGTTGTGGCTTGGGCCGAGGCTTTACAGCCTGGCCTTAGTCTCTCGAGGCCTGCCTTTTGGCAGCCCGTGGACTGTCCCGTAGGCCTGGGCCTGCTATCTAGCAGCCCCGCAAGGGTGTGCCCTAGGCTGCCCGTGGGCCAAACCCTTATGAGTATGCCTGTAGCAGGCTGCCCGTGGGTGCCAATAGGGCAGTGCCCTAAAGTAGCCTGCCCACAAACCAAAACAGTCAGCCCGTGAGTTTGCTGCCCGGAGAGAGAAAACAGACAGCCGTGAGGAGAGAGATGTGGCTGCCCAGAAAAAAGAAAAAAAAAAAGAGTTGCCCCAAAAACGAAATGCTGAAGGTGACTGTCCACAAAGTGCTGAAGAAGATTTCCTGATAAAACCCTAGCTGAGGGTTTGCTGAGAGTGGATGCCCTAGGCTGAGGCAAAACAAAACTTTTTCAAGAAAAATAGCAGCTCCACCTGTGAGATCAAAAACTTGTGTAGTGAATGAGAAGACTTAATCTTCTTTTATAGCCTTTGTTCACCTGTAAGTGGACAAGATTAGGAAAGATAAAAATAATAATATTTTTAATCTTTCCTAATTTCACTTTCACTTTTACCAAAAGGATCCTTTTATTTTTCCTTTGACTTTTATAAGAAGTCCTTATTTATTTTGACTTTCACTTGTGGTCATTTTCCTATGGTCAAAAGGTCTTTTATTTTGACTTTTGACTTTGGCCATTTGACTTTTGACTTTTGACTTTTGAGAAGCACACCAGGCCCATGGATCAAGGGTCAAAGTGTCACACACATACCCAGACCCAGTGTAGGGCTTACAGTGTCTTCATTCTCCAAGAGAATGGCTACTCAAAACTAAGTTGAGTCTACCAGTCCCAGACTGGTCTACATCGTGGTCCCGGACCAAATGTCTACTCAACACAAGGTTGAGTCTACCCAAGGCAGAGCTGGGTCTATATCATGTTCTCAAACCAGATATCTACCATTCAACAAAATGGTCACTCAACACTAGGTTGAGTCTTCACCGTGGTCCCGGACCAGGTGGTCCCATTCTCCTAGGAGAAGGGCTCTCGATGCTACTCAGAAAAATCAACACTCCCTCTCAGCGAGAGGCATTCTCTGCCATACCAAGCTTGTCACGAAAGTACACGAACTTTGATGTTGTCAGAGGCTTGGTCAAGATATTTGCAATCTGTTCATCTGTACGAAATGTACTGCAACTTCGGAGCACCTCTCTGCACTAGGTCTCTGATGAAATGATACCTCATTTCAATGTGTTTCGATCTGTCATGAAACACTGGATTCTCTGAAAGCTTTATGCAACTCTGATTATCACAATGGATGATCGTTGAGTCAAGCTTTCCCTCGAACAGATCAGATAACAACTTTCTGAGCCAAACTGCTTCCTTGTAGGCATCGCTTGCAGCAATATACTTTGCCTCAGCTGTACTCTGAGCTATGGAACCCTGCTTCCTATTGGACCAAGAGATCATTACTGATCCCATATTGAAGCAATAACTAGAGGTACTTTTCTAGTCAACTGCACTGCCAACCCAATCTGAATCTAAAAATCCAGATAACAATACTCCACTGCTTGAAGTATACCTGAGCCCATATGTGATAGTACCTCGCACATACCTGAGTACATGTTTAGCAGCTACTAAGTGTATGTGCTTTGGATCTGACATGAACTCACTCAGTGTATTCACTGTGTAGCAGATGTCTGGTCTCGTATGCACGAGATACATCAAGGAACCAATGAGCTGTTTGTATAGAGTAGAGTCCACACTTTGTGAACTAGAGGTTGAATCCCGCAACTTTGTCAAGTTGGTAGTCATTGGTACACTCATGGACTTGCAGTCCTGCATCTCAAATCTCTGCAAGATATCTACTGCATACTTTCCTTGCGTCAGGAAGATCTCACCTAGCTTTTGCCAGACTTCTAAGCCAAGGAAGTAATGCATCAATCCAAGATCTTTCATCTTGAATTTAGAGGTAAGCTCCCTCTTACACTAGTCTATCAACTGTTCATCACCTGTAAGAAACAAGTCGTCTACATATAGAACAAGTATCAAGACATGATTATGAACAACTTTAAAGTACAAGTTAGAATCAACTGTACTTTTGGAAAACCCCAAACTATGGAGGAATCCATCCATCCTAGCATACCAGACTCTCGAAGCCTGTTTTAGTCCATACAAAGCTTTCTTCAGTTTACATACATGGGTCTTCTTCTTATGAGTAACAAAGCCTTCAGGTTGTTCAATATAAACTTCTTCCTCAATCTTACCATTGAGAAAGGTTGTCTTTACATCCATCTGATGTAACTTCCATCCGAAAACTGTAGCAAGTGAAATGATGGTTCTGATGGTAGTGTACCTGGCAACAGGTGCAAATGTCTCATCATAGTCAATGCCTTCTTTCTGAGTGAAGCCACGAGCTACGAATCTAGCTTTATACTTCTCCACACTGCCATCTGCAGCATGCTTGATTTTATAAAGCCATCTGGAAGTCACTACTAACTTTCCTGCAAGTCTAGGAACAACTTCCCAAACATCATTCTTCATGATTAACTTATACTCTTCAATCATGGCATCAACCCATACCTGTTTACTTGTTGCATCTTCGTATGATGAAGGTTCTGAACTGATAAGCTGACTCATAAGACCGGGGTACTTTTGTGGTCTTATGCTTTCTTTGAAAGCCCCTGAAGGAACTTTATGCTTCTCGGCTTCTTGTACTGTCTCTCGGTACCAAGTAGGTCTCATTTTGGAAGGAGGAACTTCAAGTAGTTCTTCTAGTGGACTTTCAATGTTCTCAAGAACATCTGGAGTTTGATCATCAAACTCTTCCTCCTTCTAAATCTTTGAATTTATAAACTCAAGTGGAGCAACTGCATCTTCCGGTGAAAGCTCTAGTGCTTTACGAAACACCGCTTCCTCATGGAAGATTACATCTCTGCTAACCTCAATGTACCTTTGTCCAGGTATATATACTCGATAAACCTTCGAGTAATCACTGTACCCAACAAATAAGCCTTTCTTACCGGAAGGCTCTAGCTTGGCCCTCTTTTCTTTTGGTACATGAACATACACAGGAGTACCCAATATTCTCATGTGGTCAACTGCAGGTTTCTTCTTGGTGAAGACTTCTTCATGAGTCTTCTCATCCAAGATAGCATGTGGGCTTTTGTTCTTGATGTACACAGCAATTCCTACAGCTTCAGCCCATAAAGACAAAGGAATATCTAGATCAGTGATCATGGCTTTAGCAACCTCACAGATCGTTCTATTCTTCCTTTCTGCAACCCCATTCTGCCGAGGGTTGTAAGGCATTGTCAGCTCTTTCTTGATTCCTGCTTCTCGACAAAAATCATCAAACTCATTAGATTCATACTCACCTCCGTTGTTTGATCTCAAGATACGGATGTGCCTACCAGTCTGATTTTCAATTGGTGTCTTGAATTCTTTGAACTTGTCAAAGGTTTCACTCTTGGCCTTGAGGAAGTAAATCCAAGATTTCCGAGAGTAGTCATCAATAAACAAGACATAATATAAACACCCACTCAAGGAGGGTGAAGACATGGGCCCACAAATGTTAGAATGAATCAAATCCAAAATGCATTTAGATCTATTCTTGCTTCTAGGAAAGGATTTCTTAGTGTTCTTACCTAGAGCACATCCTTTGCAAATTCCTTCATGTTTTGGAGAAACTTCTGGCATACCTGTAACCATCTTCTGTAATCCTGGGAGAGTTGTGTAGTGAAGGTGTCCAAACCTTCTATGCCAAAGTTCACAAGGATCAATTGAGTGATGTACCAAAGCAAGAGTGGAAACTTTGGAGGCTTTATAGAGGTCTCCCTCTCGAACCCCAATCTGAACTGTTGAGTCTAGATCTATGTCTTTTGCCCATAAAAAGACCTTCTTGTCCATAAAGAGGACTATGTGGCCCTTGTCTTCTAAACCAGCAACAGATAAAAGATTCTTCTTTAAACCAGGAACATAAAGAATATCATCAATATGAAGAACCGCACCTGAGTAAAGTTGAAGCGAAGTTGAGCCAACTCCTTCAATCTTGTAAGTGGAGTCATCTCCAAGTTCTACCTGAGTGGTGAACTTCTTCTTTCTGTAACTGGTAAGGGTACCACGATTACCTGTCATGTGCCTGGAGGCACCACTATCCACCAACCAAGAAGTGGAGCAAGCTGAAAAAGAACCAGTTAGAGCAGAAATCAAATAGTACTCTCTTTTAGGCTCATCATTTTTATTAGCCTTGGTTTTCTTCTTCTTCTTTGGTTCTTCATCTTCTTCTTCCTCTGCTTCTACAGCAGATGCCTGAAACCTTCTTTTGGGTTTCTTCTTGTTCTGCGTGCAGTCTCTAGCATAATGTCCAAACTTGTGACAAGTATAACATTCAATCTTAGACATGTCAGAAAACTTACCCTGAGGTTTCTTACCCTTCTTTTGCTGAGGGAAAGGCTTCTTGGTCTTTGTTGCAAGTGCAAGGTTATCCTGCTTGATTACCTTGTCAGTATTCCTTGCTTCTTCTTGTATGCAATCATGCCAAAGCCTTTCAAAGGTTGGCTGATTTTCTCGTCCACAGACGGATGCCATGAAGGTTTTCCAAGAGCTTGGGAGACCATCAACCACTGTTTGTACAAGATCATCATCATCAACAATAACACCAATAGCAAGGAGTTGATCTCTTACCTATTTGATCTTGGTGAAGAAGGAACCAACACTTTCATCTTTGTTCAGCTTCAAAGTTCGTAGCCTCTTCTTCAAGACTCTCTTTTGACTTGGAGCCTTCTTTTCATAGAGATTTATCAAAGTATCATAGCATTCTTTAGCATTCTTCAAGGATGTGATGTTAGGCATCAATTCTTCTCTGATAGAACCATAAATGACTCTTCTAGCCTTACCTTGCTTCCTCTTGTAGGCAAGCCTACCTGCATTTGTAGTTGGCTCTTCTATGACATTGAGAACAATGTCATCCAAGTCATTCTCATCAAGAATGGATGTCAATCTGGCCTTCCAGGAATTGAAGTTTGCTGACTCATGGAGCTTTTCTTTCGATTTGAACCCACTGGTGGCCATCTCTGTCACTTAACCAAATGTTAGATCTGCAAATCTTATTCCAAGATCTATTGAGAAACAACAGCAGTGTCCCTTTACTGTGTTTTCACATGCTAAGCTCTGATACCATGTTGAATTTTCAGCATTAGCATAAGCTTTAAAAATTTGCAGATCTACTTAAACACTTTAGCAGTACAGTAAAAACACATTCATCACATCAACACACATGGACACTATTTTTCACTGGGGAAACCTTCAAAGGACAAAAACCCCAAAAGCATTAATAGCTCATCTCGTAAATGAGATGACTCAGAAAATTCTTCAAAAAGTTCCTTAAACCCAAATTTGGGTTTTACCACTGTCACAATAAAAATTATCAGTAAAATTAAAATATTCAGACTGATAATTACAGTCACATTTTCCAGAACTACATAATTTTCCCAAATTAGGGTTTTTTCACAAACTGAAAATTTCTCTCTTGTCTGCAAAAATCAGACTTCCTAAGAAAATATCAGACTTCCCGGATTTTACCTTCAAGCTGCCCGGATTTTACCTTCAGGCTACCCGGCTGCTGTTCACCCTGCCCGATCTGCTGCCTGCTTCCCGGCTGACCTCTGCTGCTGCTCATATTGCTGGAGTGACTGGCCAATATGTTGTGGGTTGGGTCAAGGCTTTACAGCCTGCCCTTAGTCTCTCGAGGCTTGTTTTTTGGCAACCCATGGACTGTCCTGTAGGCCTGGGCCTGCTATCTAGCAGCCCATGGCCACGGCAGCCCCACAAGGGTATGCCCTAGGCTGCCCATGGGCCAAACCCTTACAGGTAATGCCTGTAGCAGGCTGCCCATGGGTGCCAATAGGGCAGTGCCCTAAAGTGGCCTTCCCACAAACCAAAATAGTCAGCCCGTGAGTTTGCTTCCCGGAGAGAGAAAACAGACAGCCATGAGGAGAGAGAGGTGGTTGCCCAAGAAAAGAAAAAAAAATTAAAATTAAAACTAAAAAAAAAGAGCTGCCCCAAAAACGAAATGTTGAAGGTGACTGTCCACGAAGTGTTGAAGATGATTTTCTGATAAAACCCTAGATGAGGGTTTGCTGAGAGTGGATGCCCTAGGCCGAGGCAAAACAAAACTTTTTCAAGAAAAATAGCAGCTCCACCTGTGAGATCAAAAACTTGTGTAGTGAATGAGAAGACTTGATCTTCTTTTATAGCCTTTGTTCACCTGTAAGTGGACAAGATTAGGAAAGATAAAAATAATAATATTTTTAATATTTTCCTAGTTTCACTTTTACCAAAAGGGTCCTTTTATTTTTCCTTTGACTTTTATAAGAAGTCCTTATTTATTTTGACTTTCACTTGTGGTCATTTTCCTGTGGTCAAAAAGTCTTTATTTATTTTGACTTTCACTTGTGGTCATTTTCCTGTGGTCAAAAAGTCTTTATTTATTTTGACTTTTGACTTTGGCCTTTTTCCAAGTGGCCCTATGGTCCTTTTTTATTTCAAAACTACATCATCATAAACCAAGAGAGTTATTAATGCTTTTATCTCACACATTGTGTGACACCTAGATCTAGTGCTAGGGTAACTTAACCAAGGGTAGCTAATCCTTGGAGAAGCACACCAAGCCCATAGATCAAGGGTCAAAGTGTCACACACATGCCCAAATCCAGTCTAGGGCTTACAATGTCTTCATTCTCCAAGAGAATGGCTACTCAGAACTAAGCTGAGTCTACCAGTCCCACACTGGTCTACATTGTGGTCCCGAACCAGATGTCTACTCAACACAAGGTTGAGTCTACCCAGGGCAGAGTTGGGTCTATATCATGGTCCCAGTCCAAATATCTACCATTCAACAGAATGGTCACTCAACACTGGGTTGAGTCTTCACCGTGGTCCCGGACCAAGTGGTCCCATTCTCCTAAGAGAAGGACTCTCGATGTTGCTTAAAAAAATCAACACAAAAACCCCCCCATACACACCCTAATTAACAATGTTTTGAAGTGGCAACAATTGGACCCTCCTAGTTCAATTTCTACAATCATTTTTCAGCATGTTAAGGTTTCATTGTGGCAAGTCTATGTAGCCCTTGTTGTCTTAACCACTCATGAACTCAACCTCTTGGACTAGCACCTTGACTGCATTTACCCTTGTTGGATTGGCATTAGTTTCTTGGTCCTTCCATCACCCTTTTATTTACCTGTACTTCAAAAAGGCCCAAACATTTTGCTAAGTTATCTCTTCACGTCACCTTGTCCTTAATTGTCATAACCTTAGCAATCTTATCCTAGGGAAGCCCCCCTTGTGTTGGAGAAGAGTCAACCTAAATGTAGAGAGAGTGTTACTAAGGTGACAGTGGGTAGCCCCTCCAAGTTACTTTTGGGCTAGCATTGTTCTTTTGGACTTTAATCACACATGCTAGTTCAAGAGGTAACACAGCCTAAAAAAAAGTTAAAACGCATTTCTGCTAGTGTAATGAACAATGGGACCCACCCAAACAACTAAACTTGCTATTAAACCTTTAGAATTGATGCTTACCCACTAATTTGACTTTGATGGCAAACTAAATATCAAGAAACCCTAACAGTCCCTTATTTTCTATCAGAAAGAGTTTCTGCTCACTCATTCCTCAACACTTTAAACAGCATTTGAGCAAGAGTTTCCTACAGATATAACAAGCATTTTCATTTTGTTTTGGAGCATTGTGAACAAGTCTTGGTATATAGTATTAATGAAAATAAAGATCAGATGGCTTTAGCTCATGTTGTATTTTGAGTCTTGACACAAATAGCCTTGTACGTAAATGGTGCTTTTTGGATTTTGCATAATGTAATCATCTATGGTAAATAATATAGACATGGGTTTCCTACTAGTTTATCATTTGAATTTTCTTGTTCATTTTATAATTTTATTCTTTCTTTCAAGATAATGTGCTATTTAAAAAATAAAATATCTAGTTTTTGAAATATTTATTAATAACCCATTTCCAGCGTGTGTGCAATTTGAAAACACTACCTGTTTCCCTGTATCATGCAACTTAGCTCAGCACATTAGTTAAATTGTTTTACTATAAAGACAAATCGCTGAACTGATTTGTTGAGGCTATCTCTGCTATTATCTGCTTTGAAGGACAAAACCATTTCAGATATATACAGCAACCTGTGCTAAAATGCCCAGGGAAAATTGCTGAGAGAGAACTGATTAAAATTTATGGCTTTAACATGTAGTATGTGCCTAATAACAAGATATTACCGATGACCTTGTGAAGCAATAAAAAGAATCTGGGTAATCAAGGTTAGGGGCAAAGAATAGAAGGGGATGACAAATAGGTGGCAACAAGTTCAAAGGCAAGAGGATACCAGGAGAAAGAAAAATGACACTCACAAACACTTAGCAGCAAACCGTAAAGGGCAGATAGCAAAAAATGAGGATGGGTGCAACCCTGAGTTGACTCCCCTGACTCACTCAGAGAAAAACCTGTATTGTTAGACTTAATGTATACTTCATGAACACATTGAACAGTAATGTACAGATTGCACTACATAAGCAGTAATGTACAGCGCGTACCACATGCAAGGTGTATTATATGGATTACATGCAGTAGTAACAAATTTGTGTAGATAGTATATACACACGTTTGTAATATGTATCCATCTTGAGATCAATCATTCAGAATTTTGAGTAATTCAAGATTCGTTATCAGGTAGACCAATTCTACCAATTTCTTTGTTATTGTGTATGTTTATTCTCAGCTTTTTTGGCATTCGGTATCAGAGAAAATCTGATACTTCTGACATTTGGTTTCAAAGCCAAGACTTCAAAGGTCTGAAAGTTTTGCTGACTCAAATTCTCAGTTGTATATCAGAGATTGTTGGCACAACAAACGAGAAGATTTCTCAGACTGGGGCACTTAAATTTCTGTGAGGAAGTAAGAAAAGGCTGCATGTGCATGCAGTCCAAAGATAATCATATTTCCTTTTCTTGTGTGCAGGTTGTACATTCAGTTATAGAACCGACTGAGAACTCAGTGAGAAAATTGTAGGTTTCACTGTGAAAAGAAGAGAACCACCTACCATCCAAAAAATGCTGGGAATAACACCATAGAGAAAGGCATCAACAAAGAAGAAACTTTTGGTGGGAGAAAAGATGCAACCAGAAAAAAGAGGGAAATGCACAGCAAGAGAAAGATGTTGTCCCCAGGAAAATAGGTGGTTGGCCTAACGACAAAACCATGGCTGCAGTATGAAATGCCCGGCAGAGAAGAGATACACGAAGAATGTGAGAAAGTTAACTCAGTGGAAGATCGAGATCATGGAGTTCACAGAATTGGGCTGCCTACAAATCCCTTAAGAATCTTTAAATTTTGTTGAAAAAATTTCAGTTCAGACATTTTTTATTAAATTAATGTTTATTAATGTTTATGGCTGATCACTATGCTTCAAGGTTTTTTATAACCCTGTTGTATCCAAAAAAGTAATAAAGCCATAATTTTTGGTGTGGTGAGCTGATTTAAACTTTAAAGCCCACTTGTGGTGAGCTTTTCTGCTTTTATGCCACTCTTAGTCATTCTTAGCACTATTTTGAGTTCATCTCTGTAAAAATAGCAAGTAGTGATAATTCTAGCTGCTTTGATAACAGATGATCGATAAGCATTAGACAAGAGAAGAATGGTGCACAAGTGAGGGTTTGCAGCTGAGTGGAGGGGTTTGTACAGGTGAAGGGAGCCATACAGGATATGTACAGCAGGGTAGAAGCATGGATGCAATGCGAGATGAGGTACAGTTCATAGATGAGGGCAGCTGCGTGTTGATGGGCACTCACATGGATGTGAGAGAGAGAGTTTTTGACAAAGGTAGGCCATGGGGTGGTGAGGAAGAGATCGACCATGTATACCATCGTCGAAGTAAGTCTCAAGTCATTTCCCTCCTACAAAGAATATTGCTTTGCAAGTGCAAATAGTAATGAATCAATGTGTGTAGTGAGATCACTCAATGCTAAGGTCACCAATGTTTGGGCTAGTGGTTTGAGCAAAACAACTAGGGATTGGTCACCTCTCCCTTCAAAAGATATTGTGGATCCAATGGAGGAAGGATTTCTGGTGGATCTTAGCCCAAAGTCAAAGCAAGTGATGATTGAAGCTAACATTGGTATGGATGTGAGTGTACCCACTATGATTAAGCAACTGCCTAGGGATGAGATCTCTCAATCTCGTGAGGAACTAGGGTTTGTGCCCCCTCCTAAAGGATCTTTTGTTGGTTCTCTGTCATTTGGTTCCCAAAGTTCAGATCCAAAGATTGGAAATGATTTTGCAGGGAGAGGGGACGAAGGTACTACCTCCTTCGACTCCTTCGTCGAAGGGTAACACTCATTAGGATCCAAATGACTCAAACTTTTTTTTGGCGACAAGAAAATATTTCGAGGGACGCCAAAATTTGGAATCTAGAGGTGTGATCCTAGTTTTTTTTGTGAAGAATGTTTGATGAAGAGGCCTTTAATAGATGGTGCATTCTAAACTAGGAAGCTAAGGGCATTTCTTTAAATTATTATTGGGTTTGGGTTCTAAATATGTGAGCCTTCTACTCAACTCCAATGCCACTACTCAACGTGCTCTTTAGTTTGGTACTTGGATCATTGATAGTTCTCTTGCTTGACTACAATCCTGGTGGGAAATTTTCAGCTCAGAGGACCACGACCAAGCTAATACCCCCTTTGTATGGAATTTGTTCCCTCTTTTTGAAAGTTTTGGCCAACATAATTCCTCCCATGCAAACCCTAGAGTGTGTGTTAAAATGGATCTTAAGTAGAAGCTTTACCCTTTTATTTTGCATGTTTGATGGTGTGTGACAACAAAAGGTGAGGTATTTGAACATACTGAATGCTTGTTTGCTCGCTAGGCACAAGATCACCTTATTCAAGATTGCCCTCATTAAAAGCCTATGCCAGAAGGGTGGCATCTTGATGTTTGAGAAGTAGGCCTACTCCTTGATCCCTTGTGGTTCGTAGATACAATTAGTGTCTTGAGATAGCAGTTCTATGTTGGTTGGGAATCCTACACAAACTAGGAGTTCCAACTTCCAACATATGAGGTCTAGGGACATAGGTGGATCAATGGCTAATAGTAAGAAGGTAGATATGGATTGGCAAATGAAATCCAACAAATTGAAGGAAGTCTCTTTCCCCATCAGATTGGACAAGCTATAGAGGGACATGGGCCCTAGTCCATAGATTAATCCTTACAGAGATGCTATGGTTCATTTGCCAAATCAACAATTGGAAAACCCCTTCTTTGGAGGGTCTTGTGACGAGCAATTGATTTAGTAGCCTAGGACTTCATCACCCCTTGGAATGAAGTTGTCCTTACTATCATGAAATGTTCGAGGAATGACAATTCTCAGTCACAAATAGATTTTCATGAAGTGTTGCAATGAATGAAGCTTGACTTGATCTTCTTGAAGAAGTCAACTCAACAAGGTTCGAGCTTAGTAATCCTATGAGTTACTGCTAGAATGGCCCTTCTAGACCATAGACCATCTTCAAGATACAAGGGAAGTGGGTCTTACTCTTCCTCATCTACAATGCTTTCTATGGAGTCTGGACCACGACAACAAAATAAAGAATTGATGTGTTTGTATTACCTTGTTGGTTCAAGGCAGACTTCTAGAGTTTTGTGCAATGTATACTCCTAACCTCAATGCAAAGCACAACCATCTTTAGGATTGGATAGCTACCTCTCTCCCAAATATAGATTGGGTTGGGGAGAGGGCTTAATATGGTAGAATGTGTTGCCGCCTAATTCACACTTTAAGACACAGGAAAGTCACAACCTGCTATGTGTGTCCTTGGGGGCAAGCGAGAGCTGGGGACCACTGTCACCACAATCCACAACTCCTCCGTTTAGGCAAGATCCCAACAGAGCCAAGGGGGGTAGTCCCTACAGGGAAACTAAGTTCCAGATTTATTAATTAATTACAGATTAATTAAAGGGATCTTTTATTAAGATGGTGAGGCTAAGACTTTATACTATCTAAGGAATGACAAGAATCATGCAAATGCAAAGATTTCCTTTTAATGACAAGCAAACCTTGAGATAAATGAAGACTAGTGCCTATTAACAAATGGAGTCTAAGGGTAAATTACAACTTTACAAATTTACAAATGAAATTTAAATCTAAGTTAATTAACCAGCAGGTTACAATATGGACAAATGAAATACTATGAACAATATTAACAAAAATGAATGAGCAATCAACTAGTATTAACAATATCCACAATTATAACAGATTGAATAAATGGAACACTTATTAAGCTTATTAGACAAGATCTACAGATTACTAAACAGTATGATTACTTAATCAAATGAACTAAAAATGCCACCACAAGAGTTCGCGAAACTGAAAGGAAAAAAAAAAACGTGTAACTGAAAGGTGAAAAGCTTGCAGTGAAATAAAATGTGAAAGTGCTTGTAGTAAAACCTTGAACAGCAAGGCAAGGAAAAACAGTAGTGACTTATGTTTGTAGGACGTTTTGCAATGTCTCTTGGTAAATTTTAATAAATTTTATTAAAGTTTTTCTTCTTGAAGTTTAGTTTTGGAACCGGTGGTGTGACTACCCCAATCCAGTATTCTTCAAGTCAAAGAGGGAGTGCTGTTGCACTCAACAAAGTGGGAGCAAAGCCCACCCGTAGCTCACGGGTCAAACCCCAATGCCCTGGTGCTCAACAAGGGGGACGTAAAACGCCTAGAGACCCCCCACGGTCTACTACCCCAAGTCGCCTCCGAGGGCACTGTTTTTAATTAACAGGAAAAAGGCTAGATGGATGCCTATTAGACTAGGACTTCTCTATCCCCTGTCGTATCTCGTGAGTACCCCGAAGGGTGATAACCGAGTAGAGGAGCAGGAAATATTGAAGTTTGGTTGGTTAATTTTAGAAGTAAATTTTATCTGGGTAATTAGCATACAATGTCTATTTTAAAACGATCAACAAGATCAACCAAGCGGTATCCCTTATGGGAGATGCTGGTACTTGATCTTGGACTGAAAATAAAATGTGTTGAAATTGTAGCAAAAAGGAAAGTGTTGTTTTAATTACCTAAGCCCCCACTTCTCCTGCTTTTCATATCCAACTTGAAGTCCCTAAAGGGAGATGACAAGTGGATAGATGATACGCAGGATGGACGGGTTGTATGATTACCCTTTAACAGAAAATTAAAGTTTACTGAACTTGAAAGAAAACTGTAAAAGTAACGCCTAACCGCACAACAATCTCTGTGACAGAGATGGTGGTCTGCCACAGAGATAGGTGGGTAACAGAAATGAAATTTATGCTAAAGCTAACCTCACAACAATCTCTGTTACAGAGATGGTGGTCTGTAACAGAGATAGGTGGGTAACAGAAAAACTGAGTACACTAACCTCACTTCAATCTTTGTGACAGAGATGGTGGTCTGTCACAAAGATAGGTGGGTAAACAGAAAAAATTGCATAAACAGAAATCTAAGTAACTAGTATTCTACTTCCTACTTCCTAATCTATTTACATGTAGATTACAAATGATTATTAACTTTTGCAGAATACCCCAAGAGAACTTCTCGTTGGGGCTTACAAATATTAGAAAAAGATGAGAGAAAGGTGAGGGTTTGAACCCCTTTTGGTTCTGTTTGAAGGTTGAGGTATTTCTGGGCCAATTTGGGCAGCACCTCTCCTTCCCCTGTGCAAAAACTGTCACAAACCAGCAAGCTATGTTCGCTGGAAATCACAGAAAACACTAAAGAGTTTACCAGAAAAAATTAGTACAAAAAAAACACTATTTACAGCAAAAAATCTGAGTATAAAAGTGACAAAAATATGAAGTTTAGAGGGCTGAAAACTGAGTTTCCAGCCCCCTAAATGGTGTTAGAACAGCAGAAATAAAAGCCTATACTAATGTGCTAAGGGTTAGGGCCCTAAAACAAGGGTTATATTCACTATACAGTGAATAAAACCCAGTTTCAGGAAGGCAAAAAGAGAATGGCCGAATTGAAATTTTGCAGAAAGAAACCCTTGGAGGTGCCCTTCTTAGCTTGGAAAACCTGCAAAACAAATCTATTAAAGCTGCAACAAGAAAGCCAAGAGATGAGCACAAAAATAAATCCTACAAAATACTTTGTAGAATCTTATCAATCTACTCACAAATGCAGGTAGAAATACTTCTACCTACAAGTCTCTCCACAAAATACTTTGTGGAGAGCTTCCAAGCTAAACAAATGCAACAATAAATTGAAAAACTTACAGGGTTACCTTACTAATCAAGCACAAATGAAAGATCCACGCCAACAGCTTGCCTCCAAAGATTACTTGTATTAAGTGGCCCAACTAGGGCAAGAAGATTACAATAGCAAAAGAATATGAGAGAGGAGTGGAGAAATATTCCGGCAACATAACAATAGCATGAGAGATCATGAGAAATGAGGGAGTGAGACCCTCATTATATAGTTGAGGAAGACCCCAACCCCTTGAAGATCAACGGCCAAGATTAGATCTAGATCTAGGTTAAATCTCCACCACTAGATCTAGGTATTTGACTTTACATTCTTCTCAATCAATCTACACCCTTGGATTAATTTTCAATCAATGGCCCAAGTGCTTGATCCATGTCTTACATTTTCTCCACCCTTGGATCTAGGTCTTTGACTTAATGCTACCCTTAGATGTCTTTTAGGGTTTTGGGTGGGCCCATAGGCTAGGCGCCCCCCTCCAAATTTGGTGGCCTCCTCCAAGATAGCGCCCTTCTAAAGCATGTGACGCCCCTCTACTAGAGCTAGCGCATCCTCTACAAACACGTGGGGTCCTTTTTTGTGCAAGCGCCCCCATTTAGAGGAGGATCTAGGGTTGGCGACCCCACTAAACTAAGCGCCTTCTCCAAATTTGGTAGCGCTCCACTAAGTTTAGCGCCTACTCTATCCAAGCTAGCGCCCTTCTTCAAAGTGGCGCCCTCTTCTTTAAAGTAGCGCCCTCCTCTAATTTGGTAAAGCCTTCATTACATATGGCGGCCTCCCTAAAACACTAGCGCCTCCCTTTGTGGGTTTTTTATGATGACGCCCCACTTTAGAGGAGCCTCTAACATTGGCGCCCACCTTAGTGTGCCTTTAAACCTGGCCGTCCCGCTAAACTTAGGGCTTTTCCCTTGGACATGACTCTAAACTTGGCTTTGACTTTGCCATTTGCTCCAAAAAAGACATTTAACCTTTAGACTTAGGCTAAATACAAACTTCACCTTAGATTTAATTTTTTAATTTAATTTTTAAAATTTCCCATTTTTACTTAGGAAAAATTTAAAAATAAATTTCAAAAATTAATATCTTGGCCATGGGGGGGTGGAAAAATTTGAAATAATTTTTCCTAGGCTTAACAACCCCCAAACAAAATTACCATGGCATTATTTGATTTTTTCCTTCAAAATCAAATAATATGAATTTTTGACTTAGGAAAATTAAAAATTTCCCTAGGGGAGATAGACCTTGTTTAGACAAAAATGGTCTATCTCCTCAACCACCTGTCAGAATGACATGGGACTCGAAACAGTGGCTTAGGGGGTTTCATAGCAATTTACTTTGCATTCATAGCCCCTATTACAAAATGCCAGTGCTTGAGCAATTACATTATTACATCAAAACTGAGTTAATCAACCACCAAGGGGTGAAATTAATCAACTCGAAAAAATAAATAAAAATACAACAACACAACGAAACTCCGCAAGACTCTATACAGATGCCTAGTATGGTCATGAATAACATTTTGAACCCTTAGCCACCCCATGGACTTGACTGGTAGAACGCCCGTCACCACTTTGGAGGATTTTGAGTGAAAAACCAAACCGACTAAACTCGTTTACACAACAAGATCAATTGGAAAGGGAAAAAACACTCGATGAGGGGACTTCCCTAACAACCAGTTCCATGGTGTGGCATCCATATCATATGACCCATACTTGCACATATAATTACATTAATTTTCCCACGCAGGGGAGCGGACATTTCGTTTTACAAAGGGGCAATTGCCCTGCAGAAGTGAAAAAATCCTCAGATTTTTCCAAGGTACAATTTGTACAACTATGTACATCTTCATGTACATGGAGTTGCCACCTAGTCGAAATAGGTGGGCAACAGAATGCAAGGGTGATCGAGGTGGAGGTAAAGGGACTATGATCAATGGTGCAAAGATACAAGAGTGGTCATACTGTAAGGCTTCTCTACAAGCATAAGCCCCCAATAGGAAACAAAAGGGTGTTGATTATGGTGGTTGGTTCACATGGACTAATTATCGATAGGGTAACACCAAGGTACATGCTACGTTGGACAATTTATGGCCCCAAGAAAAATATCGCCTTTTTTAGTAGTTACTAGTAGATGTTTTGAAGGATGTTACAAGTTTGGATCACTTTCCTACTTACACATTGGATTTGACACCTTTCTCTTTATTCAAGTTGAATGTGTTGCATCTAGAGTCTAGAGTCTCCACATTTTCGGGCACAAGTGCATTGAGTCTGAAATCCTTCTCCTCATCCTCTTGAAGCTCAAGGTTGGATACCATGGTAGGAGGTTGTTGTTTTCCACATTGTTGAGTTCATTAGAGGTTGGGGGTAGATGATCACCTACAAAAGATCAAGGAGATATGCAATGCTAGGCTTTAGCTTGAAGAATTTTCTTGAAGAGGATCTTCACAATGTCATATTATAGGATGATGCAAACTACCAAAGAGCTTTACTCTTCGATAACGTTCCAATTCTTGTACCCACATACCATAATTGTGGCCATTAAGAACCATGAGTTCTTGCTTAAAATCAAGATCTTAATCTACCAATCTAAACCTTGATTCAATCTTCCAGTCGAAACCCTATGTCAATCTACCAAGGAGATCTAACTCAACAAGAGCACATGCAAGTGACAACCTCGAGAGGACTTATAGACAATAGGCTAGGTCTCAATCCAATAGCTTTGATACCATGTTGGAGAACCAAGGAGTTACTAGATCTGAAGAGCTATACATTCCAAGAAGAGATGGTGTCTATGAACACCTATTGATTGTGGAGCCTAATCTTCCTGATTCAAAGAAGTTATTGTTCAACCGTGTTTGTACCCCAGTTTTACTGTACACTCGTCTCAGCAAGGGGGTGCAGGAGGACATCATCCCCCTGCGAGGACCCGAGATGTTTGTTGGCCAACAGTTTGCGGGCCCATGGTATTCCCTTTATAAAAGAAAGGCATTGTAATACAGATGTGTATAGTATTGTAACATTGTGAAAAACGGTCTCTGTGATTGTGTGAGAGACAGTGAGAGAGTGAAGAGGAAGTGCAGTGGGTGTGCTGCAGGTTGTATCCCTTCATTTTGTTGGACGGCATAATAATAAAAGGACTGGCAATTTTTGTGTGGACGTAGCCCATCTTGGGTGAACCACATTATATTGGTGTCTCTCTTGTAATGTGTTAATGTGTTTTATATTTGCATCTTGTTTATTGTTATTGCTCAGCGATCCAGTTTTCTAACAACACCGTTACAACAAAAGTGAGCATAGCTCAACATACACAAAAACAAACAAAACACAAGTGAAACTATGATGATAGATAGATCCATAAGACCATCTATAGATAACATCAAGGTATAAATAATGGCTTCAAGTGAGGAAGACATAATCAATTTTATTGGCTAGGGCGTGCACAAAACTCCTCCTTTTCTACCTCAACCTGCACACCAATCAACAACCATAGTCGACCTGACTAACCAATTGACTCTCTTAGGCAACTGTTAATTGTCAGCTAAATGCCTCCAAAATATCCAAAGGTGTAATGAACTTATCATTCTTACAGAAATCTCATTATATCCAACAAAAATAACCTTCAAACTAGAGGGTTCCAACTTGGTTCTTTTCTCCTCAAGAATATTAATATATGCAAGACAACCAAAAACATGAAAAGTGATAAGTGTGGTTTCTGACCTATAAAAGCTTCTAGTGTTTTGTTGTTCATTATCTTATGAGGACACCTATTCAATATATAGAATGTTGTGCAACATGCTTCTACCCAAAAAGACATGGGTAACTAGGTCATGGGTCATTGCCTTGGCAGTCTCCATGATGGACATATTCTTCCTCTCTACAACCCCATTCTATTGTGGGTTGTAAGGCAATACCAACTCCCTCTTAATCCTTGCTTACTTGAAAAAGTGTCAAACTCCTTGGAAATACACTCTCCTCCAGTATTTGATCTCAACACTTCAATCTTCTCATCTATTTTCTTTTCTACGAGATCTTTAAACTCATCCTTAAGACCTCATCCTTGGTCTTCATGAAGTATAGCCAAGTCTTCCAAAAGGACTCATTAATAAATGAAATATAATAAATGTTACTTGATAGCAAGATGAAGTCAAGGGTGCACATGCGTCTGAATGTATTAGGTCAAGAATCTCTCTTCACCTATGCTCATTGTTTGGGAAAGCAGTCTTGGAATGCTTACTAAGTGCACAACCTTGTTGTCTCAACCTTAAAATTCGAGAATCCCTACACCATGTCCTTCAATATCAATAATGCTCCATTGTACAAGTGACCCAATCTGTTGTGCCAAAGCTAGCACAAGTTGTCACTGCCATACACTAGGGCTCTCAAACTCGTACAAATCACCCTCTCAAATACCTCTAGCCAAATCTTGACGAGGATCTAGGCATCACCCCCAGAAAATGACTTGTTAATCATCAAACTCAATGACACATCCAAGGTTTGTCATAATCGAAACAAAAAGTAGATTCTTAGTTTAACCAGGTACATATAAAACACCACTTAGGTCAAGAACATCATAGTGGCATCTGGAAGGAAATGTATCCCACCCCTGCCACTGGATATGTGCCATCATCACCAAGCTTCACCTATATACCTACTTCATGCTTCTAAAGTCCATTGAAATCCTTCTCTCATTGAAAGCCATATGTCTCGATGCTCCACTATCCACATACCATCTGACACCAAACACAATGTTAGATGAAAGGCATGAGACCATGGAAAAGGTTATATCAAAGTTGGATGTAAGCCCATCCACTCTACCAAAGGCTTCTGCATTCCCTACAAATTGTTTGTGTTGTTGTGGTTTGCCCCTTTTACTTCTTCCTAGGACACTGAGAAGCATAGTGGCCAAACTTTTGACACTTAAGGTCAATCAAGTCCTTCTTGCCCTAATGCAAGGAACTGAAACCCTCTTTCTTTCCTTTATGACCCTTCTCAACTCCTTTCTTACTAACCTTCTTCATCCTACTAATGAGAGCTAGATTTTGCTCTTCCTTATACACGCAACCATCTCAAATCTCATATCCTCCTCAATAGAATCATCACATAGCTTCTCAAAGGTGGAAAGCTTATCTCGAACACAAGCACCTCAAACAAAATGTTGCCAAATTTATGTAAATTCATTCAAGACTATGGGTACTAACTCTTCACTCTTGACCTCTTCCCCCACTTCTACAAGTTGATCACAGAATTTGGTTATCTTCAATAACTAACAAGCTATGTTTTGTCTTGTTCTTCTATTTGGCTCTGAGCCTATTCCTCAAAAGCATCTTTTGATCAATGTTATCACTATGATATAGAGTGGCCTAGAGCATCAAACATCTCCTTACCAATGGTCTTCCCGACAATCTGAGGGATCGAGTGATCCTTCACCAAGTCAAAGATGACTCAATTTTCCTTGGACGTCTTTTTATATTTTGCCAACTGCACAGGACAATAGGCTCTCCACGAAACCCCGAAGATCAAACTCCTCCAAGAGATTCTACAAACTGCACTTCCAAGGTACAAAACTAGTCATTGGTGTAGCTCTAGGAACACACCTACACCAAACAGATCAGCAACATAAAACAACCTGTCACAGATCCATAGTGTTTTTCTCAAGCACGGATATCAGGCATCCCACCACTAAAATATTCCGACAACTCCCTATCCCAACTAAAAGCCCTACTATGCATACATAGATTCTTAAAAGCTTTCAAAAAACACGCTTTGATAGCATGTTAAAATGTCAGTACATGGTAAACAGAGCTGCAAATTTGTAACCCTAAAAAGCTGGAAAACTTAAGGAACTCTCAAAACTACTTCTGTTCGCTAGATCTGAAAACAAATACACTAACTGAAAATTAATAACAGGAGATAATAAGAAATTGCAGCACTCAAAAAGTCATCTCTAGTTTTTTATTAACTCAAGGATGAAAGAAACAGTGCACACACTTGCTGGTAAACTAAATGAATAACAACTGAGGGACACATCTACTGGTGTGCCATATTTAACTGGATCTCTCTCTCTTTCTCCGAGGCTACATGCAGAAGTTGCCTATAATAGAGCTACCTCACTCCTGGAATAATGCGCCCTGGTCTAAAACTGGAAACTGCATCTGGCATGCACTCTAATTTTAGAACTGAACTGACAATTTAATTTAGAACTGCATTGAACTGAACACTTTAATTTAAAACTGAACTTAACTGAAAACAAAAAATAACACTTTTAACAATTAATGAATAGTTGAATTGTTAACATTAAATTACAGCATGAGCATATGACCTGGTGTTTTCTTAAGCTTAAATGTTTAAATATGCACACATCATAACATTTACTTGTTCTTTAAAAGTTTTAAAATGTATTAAATATGTCTAATTATTTAGTTAACTATACCGTACTTGTACTATGTCCAATTTTTGCTGAATTTCAAACTCCATGCGAATTTCCATAGATGAAAGTCCATCCATTATGGCTGAATTTTGCTCCTAAGTTTGTCACAAAACTGGGACTGTCAAGCATGTGCTCTAGGAGTACGGAGTTGCCAGAGTACTCCTGGGAATAAGATTGACATGAATCTCCTTGTTATGGAAAAGGATATATCAAACTACAATGAGTATGCTTCCCGTTTTTCTTTGTGTGAGACCGCCGCATGTAGGGCAGAATTGGCAGTTCAGGTTTCCGACAACAATAGAATTTTCTAGAAGGATATAGATTCTATTGAGTTCTGGGCCAATGCAGATACCTTGGAACACCTTACATGTGTAGAGAGGGGTTTTTGTATCATCGAAGCCAGGCCCATTAATTTAAATACATTGATGTCCTGTTTCTTTGTGCAACAATGTAAATATAAGATGCATTTTCGAAATAAAATAAAATAAAAACTTGCCAACCGATGGACAGGAATTTAATTCCCACATAACCATACCATTCGAACATAGAAAGTTGTTGAAAGTTGGGCAATTTAAAACATAAAACAGTAGTGACGGAGTGCAATTCTTGTTACAAGAAGGTTAGGCGACTTCATAGGGAAAATGCTGGACTTCTACACAAAATATTACCCGATCCTAATGGCATGAACAGATGTTAACAACGACACGACAATTGAAAATCTTTCACCTTGTGTATTTCAGTTTTTCAGTCCGAACATGGCTCACGTGATCAAGCCTTCCAGTAAAAAGATTACAACAAAACAATTGCCCATGCAGACATCCAAATCAAATGAAAAGAGAAGACATAAAACCCACCTCGGTATGAGCAAGGCACAGTACTCTCTTCTTGTGATGCAGAGAATGAAGCAGCTTAGCATCCTCGGCACTGTGAACAGATACAACATCTTCAATAACCATAGAATAGATGTCCCCTCCCTTGGAATTAAAGTCTATAGCAGTGGCCTCCTTCTGCAAATTTGATTTAAAAGTACACCTGCCTTTAATAAGATCAAACATGCTAAGTTGGCAATCCCTGCCAACTGACAGAGCCAACCTCCCAGAAGGGTGTATGGACAGATCATTGACACCCTTCTTGTGGGCCTTCAAGGTTTTCAAGTGCACCCACAAGTCTGAATCCCATATGCAGATATTACCATCCAGGGAACCGCTTAGAAGGTTTCTAGGACAAGTAGAACCTCCAAACTTAGCAGAGGACTCATCTCCATAGAAGCACAGGCTTGTTATTGCGGCTGTGTGTTGGAGCAGAGAACCCATTTCACAGTAAGAAGCCAGGTCAAAAATTTTGATGGTGTCATCCATGCCGCCTGTTACAAGCACTGGGCCTGCCATCGCAAGGCATTTGATAGGACCCATGTGAGCTGGGTAGGTGAATATGGGTTTAAGGCCAAAACCCTCCTCATTTTCTTCATTGTTTTTCTTCATCTTTTGATTCAATCTCCATCCTAATATGAATTTTTCATACGAGCCTGCTACCAGAGTCATCTGTGCAACGGGCTAAGTTGGCAAATTGTGGGTTTATTTGTCACTGTCAATGAAAGAGCGATTGAGTTGCTCAAATGAGATTGAATTGATGAAGGTAAAAACCTCAGGCTGAGTAGTAAACTCTTGGAAACAAAATACTTAAAACCCGAGTGGAATCAATTTATAGCGGAAGGGTGCTAGGGCTTGCAGAGAAGGAGAATAATTTTTATAGTTAAACACCCGCCCACGTCAACGTAAAGGGCATTTTCTGCGTTTTGGGCTAGCAAAGTTGTCCCGGGGTGTGATTGGAATTTGGGATCATCGTAAAAATAAAAGGGATTACGAACTTTTTATGGTCTTCTTGCTTTTGGTAATTTGTATTTGTTTAACAATATATCAAATTTAAATGAATATGTTATATTAGTATATATCTATTTTATTAAGGATGTATCAAGTTTGAAAGGGATTAAATTTCTTTAATTTTAAACTTTAGAGTTTAGAGTTGGCAAGGGATTAAATTTTTGTAACTTCAAATCCTATTTAGAGTGGAAATGTTGAGGAAATGTGAATGAAATGTTTATGGTCTTAATTTGTAGTTTTATATATGTGGTTCTAAAAAATATTTTAAATCTAGATTTATATTTTAAATATATGCAATTTATTGTTTTTTTGGAAATTAAAAATGAATTTACAACTTTCATATAATTTTCATATGTGATTGGAAAGCTCTTTTACTATAAATATAAAAATAAGATTAACGCATATGACATAAGATAAAATTGAGTTAAACCAGCGTAGATCCAAATCCTAGGCTCTATGAAGCGCGAAGAGGGATCAAATCTCTCAAGCTGCAAACCTCTTCTTAGGTATTGCACTCAATGAACTATTAACTTTGGTGTGTCCTATATATAGCCATTGATTTGATTCAAACCCAAAGACACATCTTTTTATTTAAGTTCCACATATAATATTTTTATTATTAATATTTAATATTATTTATGGCCGACATATATTATTTATTATTATTTTTTTATTTTGTTAAGAATGAACATTACAACATTTCTCCATACATGGTTTTAAAACCATATCCGAGGCCCTCCTACAACCATGTGTTTAGGAGGCCTTGCACATGGCCTTAAAACAATGTGCAAGGCCTCCTAAACAACCCATAAAACCATGTGCAAGGCCCTCCTAAACCATGTACAGTAAAACCATGGGTTGTTTAGAAGGCCTTGCACATGGTTTTAAAACCATGTGCAAGGCCAACATTTTTTTGCGGATAATTCAATTTTTTATTTTATTTTTTATTATTTTGTTAGGTAGGAACATTGCAACATCTCGGCCATATTGTTTTTTTTTTCTGAGCCACATTTTTTTTTGAAATTTTTACTTTTTGTCTTATAATTTTTATTTTTATTTATTAATAAATCTCCCCCATACTGGGCTCTACCTCTCATGCAATGAACTAAAGTTATCTTACAACCCTCTCGCGTAATGAACTAAAGTTATCTTACAACCCACAAAGCATCTCCATTCCAACAAAGTTCATAACATGAACTAAAATTATCTTACAACCAACAAAGCTTCTTCATTTTAACTCATAGTTAACATAAAATCGTAAATTAAAAAACTTAAATTAAAAACGTTTCAAAATAACATCCGCTCAATTAAACCCAAACCCTAACTACGAAATATGAATCATGGACCCAAACCCTAACTACGAATCGACCTAAACCCTAACTTCAAAAGATGAATCATCGATCCAGACCTACTCCTCTCTTTCTCCTTCACCCTCAGACAGATGGGGATCTCGCAGAGAAAACGTCGTTTAAGGTTGTCTGGGAAGCCAGAGACGCTCGTAGCAACTCCAAAACCTGCAATCCGTATTAAACTTGGTAAATTCAAGCCTACAAATTCAATATAAACACATGCAGCACTAATTAAACACTAACAAGTAACTGAATATTTCTTACCTTCACAGAATTGAATGTTACGATCTCTTCCTGCAATTCGCTTATGTCTTTTACTAGCACTTTATTCAGTTAAGTGATGCTAATAATAGTGGAATTTGGAAGGATATCCAAATCATCTATTATTATATATTGAATGGCCTCTTTCACGTACCCCAGAAGGCTCCTGCTATTCACAGAAGAAGAAGAACCTAACGAGACATTATTAGCTAACTAGAGACAAGTCTTCATTTCCTAGCCACAGGTGCATTTCCACCCTGCTTGGGTACTAATTTGGTGTTGTGTGCAACTTCCGTAATTTGATGTGTTGCAGCATGCATAGTAGTAACGAGGAGTATTACAATATTGGAGTAATGGCAAATTGTTGAAGGGGGTGGATTCTACGTCAAGTTTCAACAAAATAGATTTATCAGTAATCATATAGGTTTCATCTAGCTTGTCGAGACTGTTGTACATATTACGAATACTTCCTAGAGAATTGGAAGACGCGGGGCCATGTTTTGGCAAAATTCTGATGATGGCACCGGTGGGAAGCAGAAGAAAAGTCAAGAGGAAAGTCCTTGCCTGCCTCTACATAGACGACCCGTCGATCTTTCTTATTGATAAGAAGCCTTACATTCATGCTGCAATCTACATTAGTATTCATATTAAGTTGTTTTTGTGGCACATTTATTTATTTTGGAGGATAATTAATTTTTTTATTTTTTATGGCCGACATTTATGTAACGTTACATAAAGTTACAAGATCTCCCCATACTGGGCTGTAGAGCGCCTCTCCATGCAATTATTTTTTGCTGACATGTTACAAACGTTACTGGCGTCACATCATATTACAAGATCTCTCCCATAATATTCACTATCACTATTATTTTTTGTCGACATGTTACAAACGTTACTAACGTTATATCACGTTACAAGATCTCCCCCATACTAGGCTGTAGAGCACCTCTAGGTGCAATCAATCTTAATATCATTTTTAATAGTATAGCTCATATTTTTAATAAATACAATTAAAAAGGATTTATATATATCCAATATATTTTGTTGTTTGAAAAGGGAGAAAATAGATTCATTGCATTTTTTCTTCTCATTTCTGCGTTATTTGCAATCACTCTATGTGATGTAGAGCACTCCTTCACATTATTATTTCAATATTTGAACAAAGTGTGGACATTAAAACCTATGATTGAAGGAATCGATTGATACCTATAAGAGATTTCGCAAATGGTTAACACTTTTTTTCTTATAAGAGAATTCATAAATGGTTAACACTTTTTTTCTATTTGTTGTAGTGCAATTATGGCAAGACCGATAATTATGAGGTAATTTACAACTGCCACTATATACGGTAATTATCAATATTTTTTCCTCCATCGATTTCATGGCTATATTAATTGTGTAATTGAGTGTCACTGCGAACCGAAACCAATAGTGTTTGTGAATCTTGGTTTTTATTTTGTTTTTGGTTACTTATTTATATAAGTTTTGTAATTTTTTAAATAGCCTACATGTTAATTTCTATTATTATTTATTTATTTAATTATCAAATGTTATTAAGCCGACATGTGCCACGTCACCGTTACAGATGGACACATCTTGCTCATTTGAGCTGTAGAAAGCGCTTCTCGGTGCAATTAATTTTATAATATGTGTGTTGTCGCTCATTTGAGCTGTAGAAAGCGCCTCTCGGCACAAATAATTTTATATTGTGTGTGTTATATATTAATTATACTATATAAATTAATTTATATTAGTGCAGATTGATTTAATTTTTAATTTGAAATTATTTAAGCTTTTTACGATGATGATGGTTAGCATCCAGTGAGACCAACTTTGGTCTATTAGACCTTAAGAAAGAAAGAAATTACTGAGTTTGTTGTAAAATTTTATTCATGTGTTTAAAAAGCTTTGAAAGAAGCTTACCGAAGTCACCTTAGTTTTGATAAGCTATAAGGTTAGAGAGGTTAGTAGCGTAATAAAGATTGTGAAATTGTGGTCTAATATGGGTGTATACAAGGCACTTTAAGAGAAAGTGACTTTCATCATCAATGCTCTTTGTCTCACGAAGATGGCAAATCATTTCCTCCCATAGTGTTTTAGTAATTGTTCAACGCCATGTTTCACTACGAAGCTCATAAGAGTTAGTTCTTATTTTGGCTACATTAGTTTTCTTCTTCGAGCTAGTTAAAATATAGAGATACTTTTGATCGACTAAATTAGAGTTAATGAAATCGTTATAGTATCTTAATTTCATTATTAAACTCTAATTATTATTAATATATAAACTTAAATTTATGTAACTTTTAATTCAGAATTTTTAAAGGATAAAAGTTTATATTTAGGTTTTAAATAAATTTTATATTGAGATTATTTAGTTTAATTTAGGTTTTAATTAAATTTAACTGAATATAAGATTTTTAATAATGTTTGATAATAACAAATCATTAAGAGTAGGGGTGGGAGGTGTGGGGGATCATTTAGGATCCCATACGACATTAGAGAACGAATTATGAATGGAGAATTGGGAGTGCCTCCAATAGCAAGGCATAAGCTCTAACTCTTCTACAAGGTTTGTGTATTGCCCATTCCCTCTGAATTACTGCCCTAATGGTCATAGGAGACTCCACCTTAATAATCAAACTCACAACCAACTATAAGAAACAAGAGGACAAGGACATTGGTCGTATAGAATTTAGAATTTGGTGGGAGAGGGATAAGTAACTTCCATGAAATTAAGTTTTATCATGTATTAAAAGTCAATAATGGTGAAGCAGACAACAAAGCGAATGAGGCCAGCCATTGGGCAAAAGGAGAGCTTTAGAAAAATGGGGTTCAAGGTTACCAACACGTCCCCTAGTATATCCATGAGCCATTACCTCTTTAACACTTGGAAAATCATCAATTTCCAAATATGAACAAGGATCAACATGTTAATTTTTCTATCTTGCCATAGCTTAAGTCCTAACTCGATTAGCAGTGAATACATTTTCACAATAATGGCATAAAGAGGATCACTAAAAGAAACACAATCACGAGGTACACAGTAATTTATCCTAGGAAAAACGTGGGAAAAACCCAGCAAAAACTTCCTCAATATAGATTACCAGTATGCAATGACCAAAGACCAAGGTCTCATCAAGTGAGAGACCAAACCTCAAGCATAAGAGCCAAAACACCAAAGACACTGGTCATCCTCCTTCTCTGCCCCTCCGTCTTTCTCTCTCTTGGGCAATACAAGTGTGTGTGAGTGTGTACAAATTAGGGAGGGCGCCTCCCTATTTATACTGATCTTCTAGACTGACATTTTCCCTAACTGGGTCGACCTATCTAACTGTCAGGGCTGGCCTACCTAGGAAATATCACAATAATAATTATATTATTCTTTTCTAGGTGTTATTGACCCGAATTACAACGGAGGGTTTACCTCATGACTTTTACATTACCTTTTACATCAGTGACATCTCCCAAAGGAGGAATAATAACAATGTAAAGTACAAGTAGAATATTCTTCGAAGTTACATTATTTCAACACTCCCCTTAACAAGAAGGGTATTCTACTAATAACAACAAAAAATGGTGTGGCTCAGCACAACAACATTGGAAGGAGGGAGGAGGCATCATCAACGTCATCTTTTGGAACATCGTCTAGTACATCTATAGATCATCAAAAGTTTTGAACAACATCATCATCTATAGCACGGAGCTGGAGCCTCATCATCTGCAACATGGAATTGGGGCATCATCATCTACAGCATGGAGCTAGAACATCATCATCATATGCATCAACATAGAACTATTGGAACATCTCATCATCATCTTCAGTACAAAGATGAAGTGTCGTCATCTGTAGCATGGAATTGGGGCATCATCATCTACAGCATGGAACTGGAATATCAGCAGTAGCATGGAGATGGAGCATCATCATCTACATCATGGAACTGGAATATTAGCAGCAACATGGAGCTATAATATCATAAGCAACATGGAGTTGGAGCATCATCATTTGCAGCATGGAGTTGGAATATCATAAGCAACATGGTTTTGGAGCATCATCATCTGCAGCATGGAGCTGGATCATCATCTGCATAAAAACCAATACATCACTAGCATCGACAGCACAAGGATGGCTCATCGGCATAAAGTTGGAATAACAACAACAGAGACAACACGAGGTTGGCTCATCAACATAAAGTTGGAACAACAACAATGACGGCACGAGGTTGGCTCATCAGCATAAATTTGGAATAATAACAACAATGACAACACGAGGTTGGCTCATCGGCATCAATCTAGAACAACAACGACGACAACATGAGGTTGGCTTATCAGCATAAAGCTAGAATAACAACAACAACATGTGAAATCATCATCAATGGCTCAAGGTTGGAGCAACATCATCTAGGGCAGGTATAGCAACAACCAACATGATCCTTCCTTTAGGAATTACAGGATCATGGACAACACATTTGTGGTACTCAAACAATCATTTCTTTTAGAATTATGGGATCAAGTCATTGCAGAGCTACCAATACTGGTCACATTTAACTCATACATACACAAGACGATCCTTCCTTTCAGAATTATAGGATCAAGTCCACTATTGACATCCTGGACGATCCTTCCTTTCGTAATTACGGGATCAAGTCCACTACTAACATCCTGGACAATCCTTCCTTTTCGAATTACGGGATCAAGTCCACTACAAACATCCTGGAATATTCTTCCTTTCAGAATTACGGGATCGAGTCCACTACTAACATCTTAAACGATGCTTCCTTTCGGAATTACGAGATCAAGTCCAATACTAACATACTAGATGATCCTTCCTTTCGGAATAACAGGATCAAGTCCATTAAGATCAACATTTAAGACGATCCTTCCTTTCAGAATTACGGGATCAAGTCGAAGGATTATCAATCCTTTCATTGTGATCAGTATATCGTAGTATAAACAATAATACTCCCCCTTTCGAGGGAAGTCCTTACAGACAACACCTATAATATCCCTGATCTGATATATAGATCAAAATATTAACTTTCTGCAGTTTTAATTAAATTTCTGCTATTACACTTACAAACATTCAGTAAATTCCTGACTGGGAAGTTAAGGTATTTTACTGGGATAAATTGCAGACAAGGGATTAGGAAGGGGAAGCAACCAAAGGTAATTCAGACAGAGAATTTCCTCTTCCCTAACACATTTAGATCCAGTGCCATTTAGGTTTCAGAATCCGCTATGCGGAAACCTACTTCCACGCTTCTTGGCCACCAAACCGTGAAACTAGGAAGAGTAGTTCAGTCTTTTTCAACCAGGGGATTTGGGAAACTTGTAGAGGGTTGGTCAAGCCTTCTATTTAACATAAAATAAAGGTTTTGGACAGTTTTTAGCATATATGGAAGGTTTTGGGGATTTTTGGAATAACTTGGGGTTTTTTAGCAATTTTGGCCTCGTGGGATCCTACGCAATGGAGGATCCCAAAACCCAGTGTGGCTTCAACGAATGTATGATATGGAATAATGGATGGATAGGTATGTGTGTCAGTGTTGGGCCAAAAGAAGTACACAAGGAAGAAGTGAATGCACAAGCAAAAGGATGAAAAGTGCGTGCGCGACAAGAGAAAAGCACGCTAAGAAGGAATTGGCGCAGATAAGATAAAAACATGCGCACGACGGAGAAAGAGGCGAAAGGAAAGCTGCGACGAGGATGCTGCAATGAGGAAGATAGATCCAAGTCAATGGAAGAGGCAGGTAGAGAAGTTAAGGCTGGAATATGGAAGTCAAGGAAGACTGTAGAAGGACGAGCCAATGGGAGGAGGAAGGACAGTTTTGCAGCTATTTATGACTGATACAGACAAGCTGAAAGACATTTTCGCGGCTAGTTAAGTCCGTGGTTAATGTTTAGCAGGGATTTTACGGCTAGGTATGGGCTGACATTGATGTAAACCATAGATATTTTGGGTTGTTGAGTCTGTAATAACTGAGTTTTACTCAGTCGACCGTGCATGGTCTTGTAAATATTATATATAGGAGGAACCTGACCTGTATAAGGGTTGGTTTGAGTCGTTCATTCAATAGATGTCTGTTGTTAAAGAGTTATGTAGTTCTTAGTTAAACTTAGAGGAATAGTTAGAGGAAGAAGACTCAAAGGAGAGCCTAGTAGAAGGAGAAGCCTGTTGAGCTGCGGATCTTGCAGCTGTGTGCGCGGAACGCCAGTAGAATAGAAGAGTTGATCCAGGTTGTGTGCGAATCAGTATGAGTAGATAGAAGAATAAACTAGAGAGCATGAGAGCAAGAAGATTGAGTCAAATAGACATATCTAAAGAATAGTTTGCATATTGCAGGCCGCAAGGTGTTATAAACCATTCTCATGCCATATGAAGAGCACCTAGATGGTTTTTCCCATATGGGTTTCCACGTTATTTACTGTGTTATGTGGATAAATGTGGTTAATGATGAATGTTGATGTGAATGTTTGCTTACTATGCATTATTATAGTTATTGTTGAATGAATGTTGCAGTAGGAACAATCATTGGATGCATGAGGGATTAAAGCACTGTTAGAATGATATGTATGGATTTATGATTCAGTTGTTAAGTTAGGGCATGAGTCTCAAAATGTCTATTGAGCACAAGGAATCAGATGTGTTGCGTTGTTGCGCCAGTTGTAGAGTTACTATGGTAAAGTTGTGTCGCGCGCCAGTTGCGACTCATTGCTGCACTGTTGTCACGCAGTAGTAGACTCCATCCAGTCGCCTTTGTCAAGCACCTTGGCTGTATTCCAAGGGACTAGAATCCCTCGCCAACTGTGGAAACATGGTTATGGCAGTTACCCATAAAGATATCTCGGGTGAGACTGCACTTGCTTCGCGAGAGTTGTTGATAGAGCTTGCTCTGTCGGGCTATTGGGGCTCCGACCCTAAAGGTCCTTAGTTTTGGTAACTCCACGGTTTTTGTGGAAGTGTAAGCGGAGTTACAACCTAAAATAGTCTTAGGGGTGTCGCGGGTGGGTCGAAACCCCTTTTTGTAATTAATCCGTGGGTTAAATCCAGGGTTAGGGTTCTGGGCACCCATGGTTTAAGTCCATGGTTTTGTAACAGTGCGCTATATAAATAGGCACTTATGTAAAGAAGTAGGGTGAGGTCTTTAATGATTATCTTATGAAGCTAATGTAATGCAAAGATAAGAGATTGTATAAGGGTTTTTGTAAGAAGGTTAAGTCCCAGCTGTGTGCGTGGAGGACCTCTGCAGCTGTGTGCGCAGAGGGGTTTTTGGTGAAAAGAAAGATCTGCAGCTGTGTGTGCGGCTTTGAGGACTAAAAGGATCTGCAGCTAAGTGCCCAGATCAGAACTGCCGTTTTAGTTGTAAAGAGTTGAATAAAACGCAGTTCTGTGGACGTAACCCCTACACTGGGGGTGAACCACGTTACATCTGGTGTTGTAGTTCATTTGTGTTGATTTGTTATTATATTTTATGCACTACTAAGTAAATAACTGATAAAGTAAGATTGATGTTAATAACTAGCTTCACTGTGAATTCCCAGATAAGGGCTATGCAAGTAACTGTTTGTTTATCTAACTGCGAAGCTACATAATTGAGAATACAAGCATTGTGTTACGTGATTATTAATAGTTAAAGACTAAAGGTACAGTAAGATTCTCTCTTCTGCTTGCAGAAACCTGATTCTGCGGCACCCCATAGCTGTTTCGGGTGAGACTGTAGCCTGTTCACAGGCTGCTGCCGAAAGGGCCAACACTGTGGGTCTTTTGTTGGTGCGAAGTTAAAGGTAAAACCCGAGTCTGCCCATTTAGCCCAACAAATTGGTTCCGTTGCCAGTTGAACTCAGTATCTGTTGAAGAGGGATCTACGTCATACCTCAAGGGCTATGTTTTGGCAACCCTTTGTAAAAGAAATTGGTGATTGGATCGAAGCGACCCATTTGAAGTTTGCAGAACAGGAAAATAAAGATCCCCGTCATAGCGCGGAATAATTTTTGCAAAGGTACATCTTTTCTGATGTTCATGAAATTTTCTTTGGTACTATACACATAGAGTTGCACCAGTGGTTATCCAGGTTAACAGAAAGGAGGACGAACTTCCAAGAAAACCAGTTTCCTCCCTGGACCCCTGCAAGAATCGCTATCTTGAAAAGAGTGAACAACGCGATCTCATGAGTCATGGATTTCTGGACTGCGTGAACTCTCGAAGCATTTGTGACGGAGTTCGCCATCGACACAAGTACCTCCTTTAGCGAAGCTGAACGACAATTTTTCAAAGGACCAAAGGGTAAGTACTTGAACCTATTTAGTTTGAATATTAAAATACTATTGGCTGAAAAAGGAATCTTGCTTATAGAATCAGATTGTTAGATCTAGTATTGCTAACCTATGATTGGAAGTGACTGGGACTTCGACGAGCAAAGTGGTTTGCTGTGAAGCGGAAAAAGATATAAGAGAGATCTCGGCCCCTCTACTGAGTATACCCCTTTAAGCTCTGAAGCCTCTGAGTCCGTCGAGGCCCCCTCTGTTAGAAACCCTCCAATAACCCCGCAGCAGAGACCTATTATCCCTGAGAACCTGTCGCAATCTGAAAGTAACCCTAGCCCGAGTATCCTTGTCGCAGGTTAGTCTTCCCCAGCTAGTTCAAACCCTTCCTCCCCCCCTAGATCCCAGATGGCCCATGTTCATGATGACATCAAACTACCGGTTTTTAAAGGAACTAGATCAGAAGATCCAGAATAGTTATGGTTTCTATGCGAAGCTGTGTGGACCGCGAAGAACATTACGGACATAGATGTTCGACGAGCGCAGCTAATCACTTCTTTCAGAGACCGATCCCTAACTTGGTTTATGAAGTTTGCTAGCATGCAGAATCCTGTCTTGGCTGACATCAAAGTAGCACTGATCCGAGAATTTAAGAAGCCTAAATCAGAGTCGCAGTGCATCACTGAGTTAAAAGAGATTCAGTAGCGGCGAGGCGAATCTGTGTGGGACTTTGATTAGAGATTCAAAGTTCTGCTTGACCAAGTTAGCTTCACGATTGGACCAGCACAACATAAGGAGTCGTTTATTGCAGCATTATTACCTCACATCAGAGCTCCACTCATGCAACAGAAGGTTGCTGATTAGCAAGAGGCCTTAGAGATTGCCATAAAGCTTGAAACTGCACCTGTCGAAGATAATTTTGGCATAGCTCAAATTCAAGCGCAGCTCATGGAGATGGCTTTAGAGCTTTGCGACATGAAAAAAGGGAAATTCACCCGCGAAGAGGTATGGTGTATACGTTGTCGAACAGAAGGCCACGATAAGGACCAGTGTCCGGCGCTAAGAAACTATTTGAATACTGGCGCACCAAACCCACTGAATCCTAGTGTTCTGTACTGTGAGATCTGTCGAACTACTGGCCAACATCGACTGGAAGACTGCTATTTGTTACAGAGGTATGTTCAAGTCCCGAAGAACCCTTACTGTAAATTCTGTAAGTCAGTAGGCCACAATGAAGATGAATGTCGCAGCTTCAACCTTATGAGGGAGCGGACCTACGACACTTATAGGATCTACCCGGATGCACAAGGCAATGATGGATATGGTTATCGAGGTGGTCGAGGCAGTTTTAGAGGCCGTGGTCGTGGTATGCCTGGAGGAGGTCGAGGTCAAGTTATTTGCTATAACTGCAATCAGGCAGGACATCTAGCTCGAGACTGTCAAAACCCAACCACGACATGCCGATACTGCAGATCAGTCGATCATGTCATCGAGCAGTGCCCACAGTTGCTAGCTAAAATTCAAGAAAGGAACAACAAACCTAGTCCGAGTGTCCAGTTGATTGCTGTTGAGCCACAACCAATCCCAGCTGTTAATGTGGTTACAAGAAGTGGAGCTACAACAGATGCGCAGTGTCCGGCGAAGCAGCCCGATGAAGCTTGGGTTCGCAAGGCCTTAGAGAAAACTCCAACATTTGATGTTCGACGAGAAAAAGGAAATTTTTTGGAAGCCAGACAAGACTTTGCTGATCCAGATTTGCCCGCAGCAAACAAGCAGCATCAGCAGCTGCAATCCCAGGAAGACTCACAAGGCCAAGTAAGTACTCTGTCATCGTTTTTACAGAGTTGCATCAAATTGTTAAGAAATCAGAATGCCTTAAATGAATTACAAAAATTTATTCAGTCTTGCGAACCTCAGCAAAGCCTTGGTAAGGAAAAAGCTGTCAGTAGAATTAGAAGGACTAGAAGAGAGATGAGACTACATGCTCAGATAGGAGAATATGACATGAAGGATATTATTTTAGATCTGGGTTCAGAAGTCAATATCTTAACTAAACAGACATGGGAACAAATGGGAAAGCCCACCCTTAACTGGTCCTCTATCCAATTGAGATTAGCCAATCAGCAGAGGATTCTGCCTTTAGGAAGATTCCCTAGAGTACCAGTGGATATAGATGGAGTCAGCACTGTAGCAGACTTTGAAGTTATTGAGATCATTGATGACAGTAACCCCTATCCAGCGTTGCTAGGAATTGAGTGGGCAATAGATAGTGATGCGGTTATCAATCTTAAAAAGAGACAAATGACTTTTGAAGGGAAGGGATTGAGAGCTATACTACCATTGGATCCTTCTCAAGGAGAAAGATATACGAAGCCAGTCAAAGAGGAAGATCAAGATATTCTGGACCACATCTATAATATCACAGCTAAAGAAGAAGATTATGTCGAGCCTAATGCCGAAGGTGTAATGGATTGGCAATGTGATAGCTCCTGCATGTCTGACTCAGATGATGGTCTAGAGAATTGGCAGAATCGACTATACGAGCTACATGGCCATCGGTGCGCACGAATTACCAAATCTCTTAGATGCCTTAGTGCACAGGCCAGAGATTTGCCTACATATGATGGGTTGACAGACCCAGGAAAATTTATTGCCCAGTTCTCAGAACAAGTGCCAGAATCAGAGAGAATGCAGACTCTGGGAGCAGCATTAAGAGCTACAGCAGCGAGATGGTGGAATGGCCACAAGAAGTATATTCACAGTTGGGAAGCTTGCCAGAAATTTCTACGCCTCAAATTCATAGACCAATCTCAAGAGGTGCGAAGCAAGTTCAATGGGAAGAATAGTCCTTACGAACATTTGAAGCAATGTTATGCAGCATGGGAACATGTACCTCGCGAGGAATGGGTGCATAAGTTTGTGCACACTTTGGAACCTATAGCAAAAAATTGGTATATGGAGGTCGAGCTTCGACACAGTACTGTAAGTTGGGATGATCTTGTTGATAGTTTTATGCTTACATTTTCTATTAACGAAGTTTGTCCTGCTTTAGATGCAGCTGTTAGATTGATCCGTACTAAGATATTTGATGACCAAGAAATAGAGGAATACCAAACAGATTGGGAAGCATAAGAAGCTAATGTAGTTGAATGTTACAACCTCGCAATTGACGAGGATGACGATCCGTGTAACATTAACATTCCGGAGTCAGAAGGAAACTGCGAAGTACGCGGACCAGTGGTTGAAGCACCTTAAGTGACTCAGCCTTTGAAGATGCGGACCATAAACATTGGGTCAGAGGAAAATCCCAAGTATGCTACAATTGGAGATTATTGGGATGATGAAATGGTGAGCAAAGTGACCCAACTTCTCCACGAATATCAGGACCTATTTCCGACGAAGTTTTCCGAGATGAAAGGTATCCTTGGTGATATAGGAGTAATAAAGATCCCTCTGAAACCTGATGCGAGGCCGGTGAAACAACGTCCCTATAGGCTAAACCCTAAGTATAAAGAAAAAGTAAGACTGGAGCTCGATAAGATGCTTGCAGCAAGAATTATAGAGCCTGTCAAAGAGTCCGAATGGGTCAGTCCGATGGTAGTACAAGAAAAGAAGACTAAGGGTGAAATCCGAATCTGTGTCGATCTGAGGAAGCTGAACGATGCGTGTCTGCACGATCCCTTTCCCACTCCTTTTACAGATGAAGTCCTCGACAATGTCGGAGGTCAAGAAGTCTACTCTTTTACTGATGGATTTTCAGGCTACCATCAGATCAGAATTGCTACAGAAGACCGACATAAGACAACTTTTGCTACAGAAATGGGATCCTTTCAGTATACAGTTATGCCTTTCAGATTGAAGAATGCACCTTCTATGTTTTCTCGAGTAGTCATTTGTGCATTTAAAGAATTTATACATAAATTCTTAGAAGTTTATTTTGATGATTGGACTATCTTCGGGTTACTAAAAGATCACATTGCTAGTTTAAAACTTATGCTGGATAAGTGTAGACAGCACCAGATCTCCTTGAATTTGAAAAAGTGTATCTTTTGTGCACCCTTTGGAATTTTGCTAGGTCATATTGTTTGTAAGCAAGGATTGATGGTAGACCCTGCAAAGATAGCAATCATTGCGAACTTGCCTCCTCCTAAGTCTGTTAAGCAACTTCGCACTACCCTTGGTCACACTGGATACTACAGGAAATTTATTAAAGGATATGCCCAGATCACAGCCCCGATGGAGAAACAGCTAAAGAAAGAGATTAAGTTTGAATGGACACCTGAATGTCAAGCCAGTTTGGACATTTTAAAAGAGAAGATGGTGACTGCCCCTATTTTAGTATTTCCTTATTGGAGTAAGGAGTTTCATGTGCATGTCGATGCATCCTCCATCGCTCTGGGTATAGTATTGGCTCAGACAGGTGCAGGTAACATTGATCACCCTATTACCTTTGCAAGTCGCAAACTGTCAACAGCAGAGAAGAACTATACCATGACAGAAAGGGATGGTTTAGCCATGGTATATGCTTTGCAAAAGTTCTGACATTATCTGTTAGGTTCTCATTTTAAGATGTTCACTGACCACTCTGCTTTGAAATATTTGGTTAACAAACCTGTGCTAGGTGGAAGGATATGTAGATGGCTCATCTTGTTTCAGGAGTATGACTTTGAGATCATAGTTAAGCTAGGCAGACTTAACCTGGGACCTGACCATCTATCGAGGCTTGAGTCAGGGGAAGAGCCCACTAGCCTGGATGAAGGTCTTCCTGACGCCCAATTATGTACCATCCAGATGGTTGATGATTACTTTCAGGACATTGTTCAGTATTTGGCTACAGGATATGCACCGTCGGAGATGACAACGCAGCAGAAGAAGCAGTTGGTGGTTCGAGCTGCTGATTTTACTTTAATAACAGGACAACTATACAAGATGGGACCAGATGAAATACTGTGCAGGTGCGTCCTCGAGCATGAAAAACCATTGATCTTGGCTGAAGCACACTCTGGAGCAGCAGGAGGTCATTATGCAGGGAAAGCTACAGTGCAGAAGATTTTGGCAGCTGGCTTGTGGTGGCCTACACTTCATAAGGATGCTAGGGAGTACTGCCACAGTTGCGATATCTGTCAAAGGACAGGCAAACCATCCAGGAGGGATGAGATGCCCCTCGTTTTGCAGGTAACTTTACAGGCCTTTGACAAATGGGCTATTGATTTTGTTGGACCCATAAATCCCCCTGCAAAGAAATCAGGAGCAAGGTATATTATTACAGCAATTGAATACCTTACTAGTTGGGCTAAAGCTCAACCAGTCAAGGATTGTAGCGCTGCTACAGCTGCGAAGTTCATCTTCGACAATATTTTAACAAGGTTTGGATGTCCTAGAATTCTTATGAGTGACCAAGGGTCACACTTTTTGAATAAAACTATCGAAGCATTGACTGAAGAGTTTCAAGTGTATCACCAGAAGAGTACTGCGTACCATCCCCAAGCAAATGGAACTGTGGAAGCCTTCAATAAGATTCTTGAGCAGGCTCTGACCAAGGTTTGTAATATTAATAGAAATGATTGGGATCTTAGAATCCCGATAGTATTATGGGCTTATAGAACCACTTGCAAGAAGTTGACAGGTCACACACCTTTTAGGCTGGTTTATGGGCAAGAAGCAGTTATGCCAATGGAGTATATTGTTCCTAGTCTCAGAATAGCTGCTTTCACAGAGATGGATGACCCAGATATGTTGAATAAAAGGCTAGCCCAGATAACAGAACTAGAAGAAGACAAATTCATTGCAGGGTTCCAGCAGCAAGTGCAGAAGGCTAGAGAAAAAGCATGGCATGACAGGCATATAAAAAAGAAGCAATTCCAGAGTGGTGATCTTGTACTCTTGTATGACAGCAAATTCATGAAGTTCCCCGAAAAGTTTAAGACCCATTGGAAAGGACCTTACATAGTTCAGAAAGTTAGTGATGGTGGCGCAGTCCAGTTAGCCAAATTAAACGGAGAAACTTTTCCTTCCATGGTGAACGGAAGTCGGTTGAAGAAGTACAGGGACAAACCAGGACCCTCTAATTAGAAATAATACAAGAAAGAAGAGTCTAAGTACCAAGAATTGTTGAAAGTGGGTACTAGACTATAATTAAGCTGTCAAAAGGTCGCGGGTCGCGTGTCACATGTAAAGTCGAAGGTCCTTAGCACGGCACAGCTAAAAGTTGAGTCGCAGATTAAAATTATGACTGCCCGGGAAGATCAGATGTGGCGGCACTGGCACGTGCTCTACATTGACCGTCCTCAATGATGAGATTTTACGAAATCTAGTGGCGCATGTCTGATATCCACAACACTTGGGTCCGATCCGCTATCCATCATGACCCATTATCACCAATCCTGATCGCCAGTGTCCTTAAAAAGACATCTAGCTCCCATAGTTCACCATCTATAGTTCTGTAGTTCAGACCATGTCGAATGACTGTAAAGCCCAGAAGCTGTTACAAGCGGTTAGAGAGAGAAGTCTGCAGAACCTTCTGAACAATCCGCCGGAGCAGACATGCCTAACCAAGGCACAAAGAAAGGTAGAAGTTCACTCTAAGAGATCCAAATAAAGGCAGAAGTGCGCTCTACGTCGCACAAAGAAAAGCCCCTGTCTGCATGGGAAAATTCTGCAACATCCCAAGCTGTAGCCTCCTGGGTTAGCAGAGCCAGGGCGGCTGTTTGTCTTATGCACCTTGACACGTAATTCTGAGGGGACCCGAAGTTGTGGATGGTCAAGTGTTTGGCAAGTAGATTGAAAGAGGGGGCTGCTGACAGATTCAAAAGATTGTTACCAGCATAAAAATTCCAAAGGAAATGCACAAACAGCCAACGACCAGATGAATGGCTTCATCACACTGCACACTACGTATCACTAGCAAGATTCTCCCACTAGAAAAGTCGCAGAGTGCCCCGGGACGGGCCACAAGTGAGTCTTAGGGGCCTGTTGGGGCTCCGACCCTAAAGGTCCTTAGTTTTGGTAACTCCACAGTTTTTGTGGAAGTGTAAGCGGAGTTACAACCTAAAATAGTCTTAGGGGTGTCACGGGTGGGTAGAAACCCCTTTTTGTAACTAACCCATGGGTTAAATCCAGGGTTAGGGTTCTGGGCGCCCATGGTTTAAGTCCATGGTTTTGTAACAGTGTGCTATATAAATAGGCACTTATGTAAAGAAGTAGGGTGAGGTCTTTAATGATTATCTTATGAAGCTAATGTAATGCGGAGTTAAGAGATTGTATAAGGGTTTTTGTAAGAAGGTTAAGTCCCAGCTGTGTGCGTGGACGACCTCTGTAGCTGTGTGCGTAGAGGGGTTTTTGGTGAAAAGGAAGATCTGCAGCTGTGTGCGCAGAGGCCTGCTGCTGTGTGCGCAGCTTTGAGGACTGAAAGGATCTGCAGCTGAGTGCGCAGATCAGAACTGTCGTTTTAGTTGTAAAGAGTTGAATAAAATGCAATTCTGTGGACGTAACCCCTACACTGGGGGTGAACCACATTACATCTGGTGTTGTGGTTCATTTGTGTTGATTTGTTATTATATTTTATGCACTGCTAAGTAAATAACTGATAAAGTAATATTGCTGTTAATAACTAGCTTCCCTGTGAATTCCCAGATAAGGGATGTGCAAGTAACTGTTTGTTTATCTAACCGCGAAGCTACATAATTGATAATACAAGCATTGTGTTATGTGATTATTAATAGTTAAAGACTAAAGGTACAGTAAGATTCTCTCTTCTGCTTGTAGAAACCTGATTCTGCGGCACCCCATAGCTGTTTCGGGTGAGACTGTAGCCTGTTCGTAGGCTGCTGCCGAAAGGGCCAACACTGTGGGTCTTTTGTTGGTGCGAAGTTAAAGGTAAAACCCGGGTCTACCCATTTAGCCCAACACGGGCCGATGTCTTGTGGTGTCTTGTTGGTATTATGTTGTTGTTGAACCCCAGGTCTAGACAAGAAGAGAAAAGAGACCAACAAAATTTTCCATTGTCAAGACACAAACATTTGAGTTGAGGGACATGTTGTGGCATCCGACAAAGAACGAGATAGAGGACTAGTTGGATTCCAAGACGCTGGCATTCGCGCAAGAAGAGAGCGCAGGATCTCAGTTGAGTGCATAGAACTGGGTAGACCGGTACATATATTCTGATACCCATGAGATATTATTTGCAGAGTTTCCTATTGTGCTATACAAATGGTTGTCAAGATTGGCAAGAAAGCAGACAAATTTCCAAAGGAGAGAAACAGTCGAGTGGAATGATCAGTTGGTGCGTGAAATAACCAGTGTAAGTAACACCATCTCTAGAGCCGTTGATTTTTGGGTTGATAGTATCTTACAAGGATATATTACTGAGTTTGCAGTAGAGACTATAACCTCAAATAGTGAGGCTGAAAGAAATTATATGTCGGTACATGGATCAAGATGCTCATTTATGAGAAGGGTATCCTGCAGTTGAGTAGTTGAGTCATGTACTACTGAGGAAGGTTGTGTCATAGATGACCTGTCAAGAAATGGGAAATGGTGAGTTGATATGTTCCCAGGAAGTACAAATCCTGAACTAGAGATTAGATTCCTATGGAGTGGAAGGAGATTCAGATTTGGAAAGAGGAGAAAGATAGAGGAAGGTCAACGGACTCCTAGTTTGTTTGAGGAAAGTGAACATGAGATTCAGTCCCAAGTATATGAAGGATCTTGTGATGAATATGAGGACTATAGCCCGATCTCAGAAGGAACAGAAGCCTCCGAAGAGTCTGGCGAGACACCAAGGTCAGGACATAACTATATCACACCAGGAGCATCACCCGAGGTAAGATATAGAGCCTCATCTCTTGAGTGAGTCATTAATACTGATAGTGCTAGTACTACGACTATCACGCAAGAGGAAACACCCTCGTTAAACCGTTCATTGGATAACCCCAACACCAACTCAATGGCTGGGGTAGATATTCAGTTACCCACATTCAATGGAAATGGAGCAGAGGATCCAGAGCAGCATTGGTTCATATGTGAAGTTGTTTGGATGGTTCATTTAGTTCAGAATGAGGAACTAAAGAAAGCACAGATGATCACGACTCTAAGGGGTCGTGCGCTGGACTGGTTTATGAAGTACTGTATAGTACCGTTAGAAACACCACAGAAGACCCTTAAGGAGATATGTGCCAAAATGATCTATGAGTTCAGAAAACCTAAATCCGAGTCGCAGTGCATCACTGAGATCAAGGAGATAAAGCAAGCACTGACATAAACAGTATGGTACTTTGACCAGCAATTTAAAACCTTGATGGCCAAGGTAAGTTTCTAGATGTCAGATGTTCAACATAAGGAATGGTTTATTGATGCGCTGCTGCCACACGTCCAAGGGCCATTGATGAAACAAAAGATTGAGTCACAGACGAAAGCGCTATAATTGGCAATGAAGTTGGAAGCCTTGCCAATTGGTGATGGTGCCGCATGAATGGTACAGATTTAGTCACAACTAGCTAATCTAACCATATAGCTCCAGGACATCAAGAAGGGTAAGGAAGCCCATGAAGACTTATGGTGCACAAAATGCAGAATAAACGGACACACTAAGGATAATTGTTTGACCTTCATGAATTATGTCTCATCCGGTGCACCAAGCCCATTAAATGGCCATGGACTACCATGGTGTCGCATATGCCAGTTTAGAGGACATCGTGACAAGGATTGCCTATACCTGCAAAAGATTGTGAGTACCCCGGCGAACTTGTTTTTTAAATTTTGCAAGTCAGTAGGGCATGAAGAGAATGATTGCAGAGCACATCAGCTCTTGAAGGAAAAGACGATGGACACATACTTAATGAAGAATGATGGACAGACTCAGGCTGACCCCACGCAAACATCATATCATCCTGTGGAGTTCCCACCTAACAACAACCATACACGCAGCAGAATCACTATCAACCGCAATATCAACAGAACCAGTATCCCCCACAACAACCACACCTTCAGGGCAGGGGTGGTGGGAACTTTAGAGGAAGAGGAGGTGGAGGAGGATTTGGTAGAGGAAGAGGTCAAGTTACATGCTACAACTATGGATAGCTAGGTCATTATGCCAGAGATTGTTTATAGCCTGCAAACACGTGCTCATATTGCAAGGGCTAGGACCATAATGTGGAACAATGCCTGTAATTGATTGCGAAGTGGCAGGCTAGGACCATCGCAGGTCCTACTCTTGCGTAGAATCCAAATCCAAATCCAAATGCTAACTTAAATGTCCAGATGATTACTACTGAACCACGAGAGCCTAGTGTTGTAGTCGTAACACGAGGAGGTGCTATGACCAGAGCTGATATGGAAACGCCACAAGAACAACTTCAACTGCAAGTAAGACCAACAAGGCAGAAGAAGGTGTCGTTCGACATCCAAAAACAGAAGCAAGTATTAATGGATGCGCAACTGGAGTTTGTGAATCCAAGAGAGCCATCGAATTTAGAAGAAGTCAGGGAGATGCCTGAACAATTCCAGCACATATTCTAGAAGAAGGTCCCACAAAAGGTTAGTAAGATTAAGTCCTTTCTGTCATGTTGCTTAGCGCTAATTCAAGATAAAGATGCCATTGAAGAAATACAAGCACTAATAGAAGAGACACCAGTAGAGCCACAACCTGAAAAGAGAGTTAACCAGGTCGGAAAGAAATTCAAAACTAGCCGCAAGTTATGAATGACTTCGCAGATAGGAGATTATGACATGGATTATATCATTTCAGACCTAGGGTTTGATGTCAATATCTTGACACGAAAAACTTGGGAAAGTATGGGGAATCCACACTTGGACTAGTCTCCTGTCTAGTTGTGACTTTCTAATCAAGCGAAGGTACTCCCATTTGGTAGACTGAGTCAAGTCCCTGTCGATATAGAAGGGTTGAGCACATTTGCAGACTTTGAAGTCATTAACATTGTTGATGACACAAATCCATATCCTGCGTTGCTGGGCATAGACTGGGCCATAGACAATCAGACCATCATCAACTTTAAGAAAATGATACTCTCATTCGAGGATAAATAAATGAGGGTAGTGTCGCCCATTGATCCATTGGAAGGACAAATATATGTTGAGCCTGTCTATAATGATGGACAGGGTGACTATCTCGACTAGATCTACAATGCCACTGCCATGCAAGAAGATTACAACAATCCAACTACATATGGGAACCTGAGCTGGAAGAGTGCTAGTTCTTGCACATCCAACTTAGGGAAAGCTTTAGAGAACTGGAAAAATCAGTTACATGAGGTATCTATGAGGAGATGCACGAGGATTACTAGGTTTGTGCGATGGGTGGAGACTGAGGACAGAGAGCTACCCACCTATGATGGATTACCTAACCTTGCAGCATTTCTCACTGAGTTTGAAGGTCTTGTCATAGAATCGCAGCGCTTGTTTGCGTTGGATCATGTACTCAAGGCTACGCCTACCAGATGGTGGGGTACGCATAAGCAGTTCATAACAGACTAGCCACAATGCAGAAGGTTGATGGAAGTCCAGTTTGGTGAAGAAGTTGTTAATGTAAGCCATAAGTACATAGGGTTTTCGAGCCCTGCAAAGCACATAAATCAGTGTCACACTATATTTGTAGTATGCCCACAGCAGGAATGGGTCCACCATTTCATTCATACATTGGAAATGACACCTAGAACCTGGTATGTGTCTATGGAGTTGCAATTGTTGAATTCTCATATGCTTAGCTAAGACATCAGTATATCATTTCATTTTTCATAACAAAAGCATATAAACAGGATCACTGAAAGAAACAGTATCACAAGAACAACACAGATTTATCCTGGGAAAAAACCAGCAAAAGCTT
>LPNX011093186.1:118956-142049 GCA_001517045.1 Pseudotsuga menziesii | reverse complement strand
TTTCAACACTCCCCCTTAACGAGAAGGGTATTCTATAACAACATCAACAACAACAATAATAGGAGAGAGATAGAGGACATCATCAACATCATTAGGGTGGTACATCTATAAATCATTGGAATCTTTTCAACATCATGTAGTCTTCATCTTCAATATTTAGTCTTCAGCATCATCAGTACTTTGACCGCTTCGATCAGCAACATCTTCAGCATCTTGACTCTTCAATTAGCAGCAACATCTTCAACACTTTGACCTTTCAACCAGCAACATCTTTAGCACTTTGACCTTTCGACCAGGAACATCTTCAGCACTTTGACCTTTCGATCAGTAACATCATCTTCAACACTTTGACCTTTCAATTAGCAACATCATCTTCAACTCTTTGACCTTTCGATTAGCAACATCTTCTTCAGCACTTTGGCCTTTCGATTAGCAACAACATCATCATCATACTCTGATCTTTCGATCAGAAACATCATCAAATCTAATCTTTCAATCAGAATCATCATTATCATCAGCCTCTGATCTTTCGATGAGAAACATCATCAACCGAACATCATCAACTCATCATCATATTCTGATTTGTCATCATCATCATACTTTGATAATACGACATCATCATCATCAGGATCTCGTCATCATCACATTCTGATCTTTTGATCAGAAACATCATCATCATCATCGCATTCTGATCTTTCGATCAGAAAACATCATCATCATCAACAACTTCTGATCTTTCGATCAGAAACATCATCATCATCATCGCATTCTGATCTTTCGATCAGAAAACATCATCATCATCAACAACATCATAATCATAAGCAACTTCTGATCTTCCCATCAGAAAACATCATCATCATCATATTCTGATCTTTCGATCAGAGAACATCATCTTCAGCAGCAACTTCTGATCTTTCGATCAGAGAAACATCATCATCATCATATTCTGATCTTTCGATCAGAGAACATCATCATCATCAGCAACAACATCATCATCATATTCTGATCTTTCGATCAGAGAACATCATCATCATCAGCAACAACATCATCATCATATTCTGATCTTTTAATCAGAGAACATCATCATCATCAACAACTTCTGATCTTTCGATTAGAGAACATCATCATCATCAACAACATCTAATCTTTCGATCAGTACATCATCATCATCATCAGCTACAACCTGCAATCCACAACTTAAAGACAAAAAATATTTGGATCACTTTTGGACTTAAAGTCTAGGGATGATACAATCCCACCACATTCTCGACAACTGAAGTTACTGGATTGATTACGGGAGAATCAATCCCTATCACTTTAGGACTAAGTCCAAGGACGATGCAACCCTACCACATTCTCAAGGACTGAAGCCACCAGATTGATTATGGGAGAATCAGTCCCTATCACTTTAGGACTATGTCCAAGGATGATGCAATCCTACCACATTCTTGAGGACCGAAGCCACCGGATTGATTACGGGAGAATTAGTCCCTATCACTTTAGGACTATGTCCAAGGATGATGCAATCCTACCACATTCTCGAGGACCGAAGCCATCAGATTGATTACGGGAGAATCAGTCCCTATCACTTTAGGACTATGTCCAAGGATGATGCAATCCTACCACATTCTCGAGGATCGAAGCCACCGAATTGATTACGGGAGAATCAGTCCCTATCACTTTAGGATGATGTCCAAGGATGATGCAATCCTACCACATTCTCAAGGACCGAGGTCACCGGATCTCATATGGATAGATGTCCCGGGATGATACAATCCCTCTTCATTCTTGAAGACTGAGGTCTCTGGATCACTTTAGGGAAAGTGCCCAGGGATGATACAATCCCACCACGTTCTCGAGGATCGAGGTCACCGGATCTATTGTGGACAGATGTCCTGGGATGATACAATCCCTCTTCATTCTCGAGGACCGAGGTCTCTAGATCACTTTAGGGCAAATGCCCAGGGATGATACAATCCCACTGCAACATCGCTACTCCCCTTTTAGGTCTATTTCCAAGGATGATGCAATCCTACCACATTCTCGAGGACCGAAGCCACCGGATTGATTACGGGAGAATCAGTCCCTATCACTTTAGGACTATGTCCAAGGATGGTGCAATCCTACCACATTATCGAGGACCGAAGCCACTGGATTGATTACGGGAGAATCAGTCCCTATCACTTTAGGACTATGTCCAAGGATGATGCAATCCTACCACATTCTCGAGGACCGAAACCACCGGATTGATTATGGGAGAATCAGTCCCTATAACTTTAGGATGATATCCAAGGATGATGCAATCCTACCACATTCTCGAGGACTGAGGTCACCAGATCTATTATGGACAGATGTCCTGGGATGATACAATCCCTCTTCATTCTTGAAGACCGAGGTCTCCGGATCACTTTAGGGAAAGTGCCCAGGGATGATACAATCCCACCACGTTCTCGAGGACCGAGGTCACTGGATCTATTGTGGACAGATGTCCCGGGATGATACAATCCCTCTTCATTCTCGAGGACTGAGGTCTCCAGATCACTTTAGGGAAAATGCCCAGGGATGATACAATCCCACTGCAACATCACTACTCCCCCTTTCAAGGAAGGTCTTTCCGAACAACACCAAGCTTGTCTCAAAAGTGTTCGAACTCTACTCGAGGCAGAGGTTTCGTTAGTACATCATCATCCAAACCATCATCATCTATATCTTCAGTATGTGAATACTGAAAGCATCATCATCTATATCTTTAGTATAGAAATACTGAAAGCATCATCATCTCTATATTCAGTATAGAAATATGAAATCACCATCATCTGCATCTACAGTATGTAAATACTGAAATATCATCTATATCTTCAGTATGGGAATACTGAAATCATCATTATTTATATCTTCAGTATGGGAATACTGAAATCATCATCATCTATATCTTCAGTATGGGAATACTGAAACATCATCATCTCTATATTCAGTATAGAAATACTGAATCACCATCATATGCATCTACAGTATCATCATCTGCATCTTATCTTGTATGTAGAAATACCAGATTTCTATGTGTTACGTCGGAACACAGGGTTCTTTGTCATCACAACCATGGTTATCACATAGAATCATTGTAGTATCCATCTTCAGGTCAAAGAGACCTGATATCAGCTTCTGAAGCCATATGGCTTCACAACTTAGTAGAGCAATCTGCTATGTATTCTGCTTCAACCGTGCTAAGAGAAACACTGGACTGTTTCCTGCTAAACCATGAACTCATAGCAGACCACAAACAAAAGCATCTACCTGATGTGCTTTTCCTATCTGAGATACTTCCAGCCCAATTTGCATCTGTGTAGCCATATAATCTATACTCATGGCTACCATCATAGTATAGACCAAAGTCTATAGTCCCTTTCAGATATCTCATCACATGTTTTGCAGCTACTAGGTGAACCCGTCTTGGTTGAACAAGATATTGACTTAAGGTGTTCACAGCAAAACAAATGTCTGGTCTGGTATTTGTCAAGTACATCAATGACCCAATGATCTATCTGTAGTGAGTCACATCCACTAACTTTGATGAGTCATCGGCTAACAACTTCAGGTTGGAGTCCATGGGTGTGGCCATGGCTTTGCATTCCAACATATTGAATCTCTTCAATATCTCTACCGCATACTTTCCCTGGTTGAGAAATATTCCTTCTGAACTTTGCCATACTTCCAGACCTATGAAATAATGCATTAACCCAAGGTCTTTCATCTCAAATTCTTCTTCTAGTTTCTTCTTGCTTTCCATGATCTATTTCTCATTCCGTGTCAAGAATAAGTCATCCACATATAATAACAGGATGACAGGTTCATCTTCTACAACCTTGTAGTAAAGGTTAGGATCGAATTTACTCTTGGAAAGGCCCATGCTCATCAGGAAACTATCTATTCTTCCATACCAAGCTCTAGGAGCTTGCTTCAAGCCATAGAGGGCCTTCTTCAACTTGCATATGTGAGTCCATCTGTCTTCAACTTCAAATCCTTGTGACTATTCGATGTAAAACTCTTCCTCAATCATTCCATTAAGGAAGGCTTGTCTTTACTTCATCATGAAAGAAACTACCATGATAGTTCTAAAGGAAGTGTACCTTACTTCCTGGAGTAAGTGTCTCTTCAGAATTAATTCCCTCTTTCTAATAGAAACCTCTAGCCACAAGTCTTTCCTTACTTCTATCATCAACATATTTTATCTTGCAAATCGATTTGGAAGATACCACATTCTTGCTTTCTGGTTTGAGTACTATATCCCAAACATCATTCTAGTATTCTTTCATCATAACATCTTCCATGAGTTCATCTTGTCAGGTCATCAACATATCCTAGTCTTCTGCATTCAACCTTGAAGGTTGGAACCCACTTTACTCTTGGTAAAGTCTCGATCCATCACAAAGCTATCCATCATGTCATACCATGTCGAACTCAGATATCTTCTGTAGTCACTCCCCCTGAAGTGGAGTATCATCTTCCCTCTTCATTCTGTACAGGTGGTTCTATGCTTGATATATACTGGTCAATAGAGTATGTAATTCCATAGTCTATTCTTTCTGAGGCAAATCACGAACCTTGCTTTGTACACTTGTTCTTGTGGATCCATATGAAGGATACTATGTACTTCCCTTTATGTCTCGAAATCATATCGTATACATCATTCCCCATGATCAACTGTTATTCTTTGATCATAGCTTCTTTCATAGCATTCTTTTCTTCATCTTGAGTTATCTCTCGTACCCATGGTGGTCTTCATCCTTCGAGGTGGATCTACCGCTCTCTGAAGCTCTTTCTTCCGTCATGGTGTCTCTGACCCTAGGAGCTTCGGATTTTATTGCAGTGAATCTTGAATTGTCATCACTTGTTCTTCAGAATAAGTCTCATTCTTCTTGTAGGAGGTTGTATAGGACCTTCCCTACAATTCAAATGCACCAGTTGCATGGTTAGAACTATTTCGTAAAACATATGCATAATGACAAATTCTTTTGCATCATGCAACTATTTAGCCAATACAACATTCATCCATATCTCACATAAACTTTCTAGATGCCTTCCATCTCTATCATGACATTATTGAAATTGTGCACTAATCTAATATGTCATCAAGGCGGCTTCATTCTAGATAAGTAGCAATGGAGAGCACCATGAGCTACTTACCCATCACATGCATATTAGTAGTATACAATCATTAATGCAAACAATCTATCATGCATAACACATCAACTGAATATAATCAAATGTATAACAAAACAATATCATGAAGTGACAATTGAATACTTATCTTTTATTTGTTTCGTGGGTAAACTCCATCTTGATCATTCTACTTCATCATATTCTTCATTCATGACATTGTCATTTCTTATTTAAATGATAATATGGACAAGAGGTTCTTCAAGAATTGAGTTCTTCACATTTCTCATCACTTGAGGGATCTTCTTTGAATGGTGAGAGCTTGATCTTCAATTGCTCCCATCTTCTTCTTCTCTTCTTATGAGTCGAGCTTCTTCTTCTTCTCAAAGTCAACTGAAATTAATCACTTCCTTCTACCATACATTCTTCACATGAATGAATCCCATGATCCTAGGAGACCATTCAAGGTGGCTATCACCACTTCTGCATTCTCCGCTTCTTCTTCTACTACTTCAAGATGTTCTACATTCTGGATCTTCACATTCTTCAACTATTTTCTTAAATCCATCTTCTGATTTATGTTCTTATCTTCGAATAGCTTGATCAAGGAATCAAACAACTTCAGTGCCTTTAGGGACGACACTTGTGGTACAAGTTGATCCGTGATTGAATCAATAATGATCTTCTTGGCCTTGATCAAGTTCTTCTTGTGTAAGGCTTTGAGCCTCATCTCCATATGGAACTGGGGCCTCTCTACTCATGTAGGTGTCCAATTCATTTTTCTTTAGAGAGATCAAATACTTCCATGCTTGGAAGTTGTCAACTTCACCAAGCTTATCAACAAGCTGATGTGATATATCACTTTGAAATGAGAACCTCAAATTCAAATAGCAAAAGATTAGATCTTACCAATTTGAGGTGTCTGTCCTGCTTTTCGAGCTGGCTGATCTAGGGTTTGTCAGAGAAACCCTAATTTTCAAAACTTGGAATATTTTAGATCTGATTGGATAGAAAGATAGATCTCTTCAAATGGAGCTGTCCAATGTACTCATTTTTTCTGAAAACAGTGGAGGAAAGCTCTCGGAATAGGAAGCCCTAGTTTTCCAATTTCTTCAGCAGAAATGCCTGTCACTGCTTCTGTTATATCTCCAAAATTACAGATCCTCTATGTCTGGAATTTTTCACTAAGGTAAACTCGCATGTCCTTGATCCAACACCATATGTTTCATCAGAATTGGTTTCACCAATTGGGATTTATGATCATTTTCCCAAGGTGACCTGTTTCAGGACTGTTCAGAATAGCGAAGTTGTACAGCCTGCCACGTGTCACTGTTTCATCTTCTAGTTCTGAAATTAGGACCACAGAAAGTACTGTCCATGCTCTTTCTGGAACATCTTTAGGAATTTAATTTGGACCTCTGTAGCCCATGCTATAGCAATTTTCCCCAGGTGTCTTATTTAGGGATGAATTCTGGAGGAGGATGGAACCCTAACTTTGACGGATCATATCTCCCAGAATATAGCGAATCTGAGGCTACATTTTGGAAAAAGTGTACATCAATATTTTATATTTAGTCTCTACAATTTTCAGCTCCCGTTCCTTCTCCAATCTTGGTATATAGAAAATGTACCAAAACGTAGCAGTTTTAGTATTTAGGGGTTTTCTAGCTCGGGGTCAAACTAGGGTTTGACTTTCCCGTAGTTTCACCCAACCAAAAATCTTGTTCCAGGTCTCCAAACTTTGATTTTGATGAGGAGATAAATCCTATGCCAAGCTCACTAAAAAATTCTTCTTCAGTAAGAAGCCCCTAATTTCCCACACCGAAAACTTAAAATGCTCGAAATCGAATTCCGCTTCGACAGAAAGATGCACCCTTCAATGGAGAGTCGGCCTAGCCTTCTTTTGCTGATTGATTGTGGAGAGAGAACCAAAAAGTAAGAAGCCCTAGCTTCTATAGCTTATGAAATCTGTCCTATTAAGGTTAGCTTTGATACCATGTTGAATTTTCATATGCTTAGTTAAGACATCAGTATATCATTTCATTTTTCATAACAAAAGCATATAAACAGGATCACTGAAAGAAACAGTATCACAAGAACAACACAGATTTATCGTGGGAAAACCCTAAAGGGAAAAACCCAGTAAAAGCTTCCTCAATATAGATGCCCCAAAAAGGTGAAAAAGGTAAAACCAACAAGGAGATCAAAAACCTGATCCTCCTCCTTCTCCAGCTACTTCTCTCCTCCACAAGTGCGCTACTCAAGTGAGAGTGTGTGTTGCAAATGAGGAGCACTACACCTCTATTTATATTCATCCGTTCAATTAAGTTAACTCATCTGTCATGTAGGCTCGAGTTAATCATGTAGGCTCGAGTTACACATGTAGGCTCAAGTAACCACACTGGGGTGCTAATGACCCACCTTTACAATAAGAGGGGACTGCCTCATGACTCTTATTAGTTCTTTTGATTAGGAGCATCAGGGTACAAAGTAATACAAGTGGTTCTCTCGGTAGGACCATCGAGGACCACAAAGAAATACATATAGAATATTCTTCGAAGTTACAATATTTCAACAGCGACAAGGTACTCAAGACTAGGACGAGATAGCCAAACAATTTGTGCACACATTTGAGTTTGCAGATGAGAAACCTACAGTTAATGCTGCAATTCAAGTACTCAAAGCCCATATATTTGCTCAAATCCTTGTCATAGAGGCAAATTCCCACCAGAGCAGTGCGACTAACCAGTAATGGATGGCATGTTACAACCTAACTAGAGATCCAGATGATGACCCGACTAACATAAACATACCAGAGACAGAGGACACACACACAGTAGAGGGAAGTGACATTTCCAGTTACCAGTTCCTAAAACAATTGAAAATCAAGAAAGTAAACATTGGGTCGCCAGAGAACCCAAAGTTCGCCAATATAGGAGATTATTGGGATGAAGAGACTATCGCAAAGATCACAGACTTGTTGCATGAATATCAGGATCTGTTCCCTACCAATTTCTCAGAGATGAAAGGGATAGTAGGATATTTAGGGGAGATAAAAATACCCCTGCGACCAGATGCTAAACCCAGTAGACATCAACCATACCGAATAAACCCCAGGTATAAGGAAAAGGTAAAGACAGAATTGGATCGCATGCTCGACGCATGAATCATAGAACCTATTGAGGAATCAGAGTGGATCAGCCCTATAGTGATCCAAGATAAGAAGACAACAAGTGAAGTCAGGATCTGTGTAGACTTGCATAATCTGAATGATGCATGCTTGCATGACCCATTCCCAACACCATTCACAGATGAAGTACTTGAAAATGTAGGTGGACAAGAGATGTATTCATTCAATGATGGCTTCTCTGGCTATCATCAAGTCAGAATCGTGCAGGATGATTGCCACAAAACAACCTTTGTCACATAGTGGGGATGCTATCCATATATGACAATGCCCTTTGGACTCAAGAATGCACCTGCTATTTTTTCTAGAATAGTAATTTCCGCTTTTAAAGATTTTATACATAAATTTTTTGAAGTCTACTTTGATGATTGGACTGTGTTTGGTCTAGTAAGACGCCATATTGAGAGTCTGCACATGATGCTGGGCCATTGTCGTCAATATTAGATTGCGCTTAATTCTAAGAAACGTATTTTATGTGCACCATTTGGTATACTCTTGGGTCACGTCGTATGTCATGACAAGATTTTGGTCGACCTAGCAAAAATTGTGATTATTCTCGACTTAGCCCCACCTACATCAGTCATGCAACTCATATCAGTGCTAGGACATACAGGCTACTATCAAAAGTTCATCATAGGATATGCAGCGATCACTGCACCTATGGAGAAATTGTTGAAGAAAGATGCAAATTTCCAGTGGACAACAGAGTGCCAGGAAAGCTTGGATAAATTAAAAAATTCCATGGCCACTGCGCCAATACTTGTATTCCCGGACTGGAAAAATGAGTTCCATGTGCATGTCGACGCGTCATCTATCACGCTTGGCATAGTCCTGAAACAACCAGGAGAGGGTGCGCTGGACCACCCTATTACTTTCACAAGCAATAAAATTTCAACGACAGAAAAGAACTACACAACAACAGAAAGAGAAGGCCTTGCTATGGTCTATGCGCTTCAAAAATTTCGACACTATTTGTTGGGTGGACATTTTTAGATGTACATCGATCATTCAGCACTGAACTACCTAGTCAAAAAACTAGCGTTGGGGGGGAATATCTGTAGATGGCTTCTCATGTTTCAAGAGTTTGATTTTGAGGTCATTGTTAAACCTGGTCGACTAAATGTTGGACCCGACCACCTATCAAGGATAGAGAGCAGTGAAGAACCAACGAGCCTCAAAGATAAATTGCTCGATGCACAATTGTTTGCGATCCACATGATGGAAGATCAAAACCATGAGTTTAATGCCACCATTCATTTTCTAAGCATAGGACATGCACCGAAAGGAATGGCAACTAATCATAAAAAAACACTTGGTCGTCAGAGCTGTTGATTATACATTAATCGCAGGGCATCTGTATAAGCTGGGAGTGAATGTAGTACTGCGTCACTGTGTCTTTGACTATGAACCATCCATGGGTTATGACTGAAGCACATGCTGGTGTCACAAGAGGACACTACGCGGGAAAAGCAATTGTGCGAAAAATCCTACAAGCAAGATTATGGTGGCCAACCATACACATGGATACTAAGAGTTTTTGTCAGTGTTTCGATATCTGCCAGAGAATAGGAAGACCGTCACACCGCAACGAAATGCCACTGGTGCCGCAAATATCCCTCCAGGTATTTGATAAATGGGCCATTGATTTCATTGGACCTATCAGCCCACTAGGAAAGAGGACTGGTGCATGCTACATTATCACTGCGACAAACTATTTAACCAGATGGCATGAAGCTGCGCCTGTTAAGGATTGCACCGATGTGAGTGCAACGAAGTTTTTGTTTAAAAACATAGTGACTATATTTGGCTGTCCAAAGATTCTCCTAAGTGACCAAGGTATGCATTTTGTTAACAAAGTGATTGATGAGCTTACTGCAGAATTCCATATCCAACATAAGAAGAAAATGCCCTATCATCCTCAGGCGAATGGAATGGTCGAAGATTTCAACAAGATTTTGTAGAATTCCTTGACCAAGGTATGCAACATGTGCCGAGATGATAGGGATCAGAAAGTTTCAGCTGTGCTATGGGCATATCACACAACTTGCAAGCGACTGCCAGGTCATACCCCATTTAGGTTGGTATATGGACAAGAAGTTGTTGTACCAATGGAGTACATTGTGCCAAGCCTACAGATTGTTGTGTTAACAGAGATGACTGACGGAGATACCGTCGAGAAAAGGTTGTCACAGTTCGTTCAGATGGAAGAGGAATGCTTCATCCCAGGATATCATCAGACTGTGGAGAAGCAATGACAAAAAGCATGGCATGATCGCCATATATGGGTTAAGACATTTAAAGTCGGAGGTCTTGTATTGTTGTAGGACAACAAGTTTTTCAAACACCCAAGTAAACTAAAAACACATTGGCTTGGGCCATATGTGGTTGCACACATCATGATTGCGAACACAATAAAGTTACAGAAGCTCGATGGAACATATGTTGTAGGAATGGTCAATGGCAGTCACCTGAAGCCATACTACAATTGTTGCGACATGCTTGGGTAGGACCACGTCGCGAAAAAAAATTTGCAAGTACAATTGAGTTGCTCAAATGAGATGACATGCCTAGCCAAGACCGCGTCGAGAAAAAAAAGAAATGACATGCCTGGCTAGGACTACAATTGAGTTGCTCAAATGAGATTGAATTGATGAAGCTAAAAACCTCAGCCTGAGTAGTAAACTCTTGGAAATCAAAACCTAAAATGCGAGTGGAATCAATTTATATTGGAAGGGTGCTAGGGCTTTCCGAGAAGGACAATAATTTTTATAGTTGAACACCCGCCCATGTCAACGTAAAGAACATTTTCTGTGTTTTGGGCTAGCAAAGTTGTCCCGGGGTGTGATTGAAATTTGGGATCATCGTAAAAATAAAAGGGATTACGAACTTTTTATGGTGTTCTTGCTTTTGGTAATTTGTATTAGTTTAGTGTTACATTAACAAACCATAAACCATAAATCGTAATTTAATATATCAAATTTGAATGAATATGTGTGTTATATATTAATTATATTATATAAATTAATTTATATTAGTGCATATTGATTTAATTTTTAATTTAGAATTATTTAAGCTTTTTACAATGATGATGGTTAACATCCATTGAGACTAATTTTGGTCTATTAGATCTTAAAAAAGAAAGAAATTACTTGGTTTGCTGTTAAATTTTATTCTTATATTTAAAAAGCTTTGAAAGAAGCTTACCGAAGTCACCATAGTTTTGATAAGCTAGAAGGTTAGAGAGGTTAGTATCGTAATAAAGATTGTGAAATTGTGATCTAATATGGGTGTATGCAGGGCACTCTAAGAGAAAGTGACTTTCATCATCAATGCTCTTAGTCTCACAGAGATGGCAAATCCTTTCCTCCCATAGTGTTTTAGGAATTGTTTAGGACCTTGTTTCATTACTAAGCTCATAAGAGTTCGTTCTTATTTTTCCTTACATTAGTTTTCTTCTTCGAGCTACTTAAAATATAGACATACTTTTGATCTTCTAAATTAGAGTTAATGACCTCGTTATTGTATCTTGATTTCCTTTTAAACCTTAATTATTATTAATATATAACCTTAAATTTATGTAACTTTTAATTCAGAATTTTTAAAATGGTAAAAGTTTATATTTAGGTTTTAAATAAATTTTATATTAAGATTATTTATTTTAATTTAGGTTTTAATTAAATTTAACTGAATATAAGATTTTTAATAATGTTTAATAATAACAATTCATTAAGAGTAGGGGTGGCAGGTGTGGGGGATCATTTATGATCCCATACGACATCAGAAAATGAATTATGAATGGAGAATTAGGAGTGCCTCCAATAGCAAGGCATAAGCTCTAGCTCTTCTAAAAGGTATGTGTATTGCCCATTCCCTTCGAATTACAGCACTGGTGGTCATAGGAGACTCCACCTTAATAATCAAACTCACAACCAACTATAAGAAACAAGAGGACAAGGACATTGGCCACCTAGAATTTAGAATTTGGTGGGAGAGGGATAAGTAACTTCCATGAAATTAAGTTTTACCATGTATTAATAGTCAACAATAGTGAAGCGGACAACAAGCCAATGAGGCAAATCATTGGACAATAGGAGAGCTTTGGAAAAAATGGGGTTCAAGGTTACCAACACGTCCCCTAATATATCCATGAGCCATCACCTCTTTAACACTTGGAACATCATCAATTTCCAAATACGAACAAGGATCAACATGTTAAGTTTTCTATGCTGCCATAACTTAAGTCCTAACTTGATTAGCATTAAATACATTTTCACAATAATAACATAAAGAGGATCACTAAAAGAAACGCAATCACAAGGTACACAACAATTTATCCTGGGAAAAACCCAACAAAAACTTCCTCAATATATATTACCAGTATGCAATGACCAAAGACCAAGGTCTCATCAAGTGAGAGACCAAACCCCAATCATAAGAGCCAAAACACCAAAGACACTAGTCATCTTCCTTCTTTGCCCCTCCTTCTTTCTCTCTCTTGCACAATACAAGTGTGTGTGAGTGTGTACAAATGAGGGAGGGAGCCTCCCTATTTATACTGATCTTCCCAACTGACATTTTTCCCTAACTAGGTCGACCTATCTAACTGACAGGGCTGATCTACCTAGGAAATCTCACAATAATAATTATATTATTCTTTTCTAGGTGTTATTAACCCGACTTACAATGGAGGGTTTACCTCATGACTTTTACATGACCTTTTACATCAATGACATCTCCCGAAGGAGGAAAATAACAATGTAAAGTACAAGTAGAATATTCTTTGAAGTTACATTATTTTAACACTCACCCTTAACAAGAAGGGTATTCCACTTAAAGCAACAACAGCTGGTGTGGCTCAACACAACATAATCGGAAGGAGGGAGGAGGCATCATCAACATCATCTTTTGGAACATCATATAGTACATCTATAGATCATCGATAGTTTTGAACAACATCATCATCTACAACATAGAGTTGGAGCCTCATCATTTGCAACATGGAACTCGGGCATCATCATCTGCGACATGGAGCTAGAGCATTAGCATAGAACTACTGGAACATCTCATCGTCATCTTCAATACAGAGATGAAGTGTCATCATCTGCAACATAGAATTGGGGCATCATCATCTGCAACATGGAACTAGAATATTAGTAGCAACATGGAGTTGGAGCATCATCATCTACAACATGGAACTGAAATATCATCAACAACATGGAGTTGGAATATCATAAGTAGCATGGATCTAGAGCATCATCATTTGCAGCATGGAACTGGATCATCATCTGCATAAAAACTGATACATCACTAGCATCGATCGCATGAGGATGGCTCATCAACATAAAGCTAGAATAACAACAACAATAACAGCACAAGACTAGCTCATTAGCATAAAGTTGTAACAACAACAACACAGTATGAGGTTGTCTCATCAACATAAAGATGGAATAACAACAAAAACAACAACACAAGGCTGGCTTATCAACATAAAGCTAGAACACCAATGCTGACAACAAAAGGCTGGCTCATCAGCATAAAGCTGGAACAACAACAACAACATGTCAAATCGTCATCAACAACTCAAGGCTAGGGCAACATCATCTAGGGCAGGTATAACAACAATTAACATGATCCTTCCTTTCAAAATTATGGGATCATGGACAACACATATGTGGTACTCAAACAATCCTTCCTTTCAGAATTGTGGGATTAAGTCATTATGGAGCTACCAATACTTATCACAGCTAACACATACATACACAGGATGATCCTTCCTTTCGGAATTATGGGATCAAGTCCACCAATGACATCCTAGACGATCCTTCCTCTCTGAATTACAGGATCGAGTCCATCACTAACATCCTAGATGATCCTTCCTTTCTGAATTACGGGATCAAGTCCACTACTAACATCCTGGAAGATCCTTTCTTTCGGAATTACAAGATCAAGTCCACTACTAACATATTGGATGATCCTTCCTTTTGAAATTACGAGATCAAGTCCACTACTAACATCCTGGATGATCCTTCCTTTCAGAATTACAGGATCAAGTCCATCAAGATCAACATTTAAGATGATCCTTCCTTTCAGAATTACGGGATCAATTCTAAGTATGATCAATCCCAACTAAGATATCTGTTGTGATTAGGATACTGTAGTATCAACAATACTACTCCCCCTTTCGAGGGAAGTCCTTACGAACAACACCAAGATTATCTCGGAAGTATTCGAACTTCACATGAGACAGAGGCTTAGTCAACACATCTGCAACCTGCTCATTTGTGCTCACATATTGGAGCTTTATATCTCCCTTGTGCACCATGTCGTGAATGTAGAAGTACCAGATTTCTATGTGTTTCGTCTTATCATGGAACACGAGGTTCTTTGTCATCTTCATTTAGGTTTAGTTATCACATAGAATCACGGTAGCATCCATCTCCAAATCGAATAAATCTAATAACAACTTCCAAAGCCATATGGATTCACAACTGGCAGAACAAGCTGCAATATATTCCGCTTTTGCAGTGTTGAGAGCAACATTGGACTACTTCATGCTTATCCATGAGCTCATGGTTGACCCCAGACTGAAACATCCTCCTGAAGTGCTATTTCTATATGTGACACTTCCTAACGAATCTGAATCTATATAACCATATAGTATGAAGGCATGATCTATAATATAATTGAGACCATAGTCTATTGTACCTTTAGGTATCTCATCAGATGCTTTGCAGCTACCAGGTGAACATGTCTAGGCTCAGCCAAATACTAACTCAAGTTGTTCACAACAAAGCATATATATGGTCGGGTATTCCTCAGATACATCAATGAACCAATGATCTGCCGGTATAGTGTCACGTCCATTAATTCTGACGAAGCATCAACCAGCAACTTCAAGTGTGTATCCATGGGTGTGGTCATGGCTTTACATTCCAACATGTCAAACCTTTTCAGGATTTCCACTGCATACTTCCCTTGGTTAAGGAAGATTCCTTTTGGGCTCTGCCATACTTCAAGACCTAGAAAATAATGCATCAAGCCAAGGTCTTCCATCTTGAATCTTGCAGCGAGCTTCTTTGTATACTTTGAGATTTGCTTCTCATTACATGTCAGGAATAAATCATCCACATACAACAACACTATGGTAGGTTCATCATCCATAACCTTGAAGTAATGGTTAGGATCAACCTTACTTTTGGTAAAGCCCAAGCTCATCAGAAAACTATCAATTCTTCCATACCAAGCTCTTGGAGCTTGCTTCAATCCATACAGAGCCTTCTTTAGTTTACAGACATGTGTCCTTCTGCCTTCGACTTCAAAAAAATTTGGTTGTTCTATGTACACTTCTTCTTCAATAACACCATTAAGGAAGGCTATTTTCACATCCATCTGGTGTAATTTCCATTTTGTCTTGGCTACTAGTGCCATGATGGTTTTGATAGAAGTGTACCTTGCTACAAGTGCAAATGTCTCTTCATAATCGATTCTTTCCTTTTGAGATAATCATCAGGCCACAAATATGGCTTTGTACTTCTCGGTACTTCCATTGATTGTATGTTTTATCTTGTAGATCCATTTTGAAGATACCACACATTTACCTTCTGGTTTGGGAACAACTTCGCATACATCATTCTTCATTATGGCTTGGTATTCTTCTACAACTGTTTCAAAACAAGTAGGTTCTTTGTCTACAAGATCTATTGGCTTTTCTCCCTCCTCCAAGGATCCTAGCCTACTTTCAATCCCTTTTGCTCATTGCAACAAAGCCTGAGATATTGGCCCAACATAGCAGAGCTCAGTCGACAACACTTGCAATGCAGATGTAGTCTCACCCGAGATATCTCTCTTGATGGGTAATTGCCAGAACCATGTTTCTACAGTTGGGTGGGGGATTTATGGTACCTCGGTCCCTTACCAAGGTTCTCAACGAAGTCTGTGGGTGGATGATTTAGGCCGCGGCCCATCTTATCTTATGCAACTTATTATATCAACAATATTTGTGCAGCATAATCATATTCAACTGATAATCGTATCCAACTGATAAAATGCACCTGATATACATCTATTCATTTATAAGCAAATCTATAATCATCCATTCAATGCAACATTTAAGCAGATAACTCAAACACATGCAACATCCACACATATACACAGAATATAACGTGGAAACCCATCCGAACAAAAACCACAAAGGTGCTCTTCATTTGGCATGAGGAAATACATGCACCTTTCGTCTACGCACTAAGTTACAGACTTTGTTCTAGATCTTCTTCTCTATCTTTACAGGATATTCCTTCCTCTCATGCTCTATGATATTCTCTATGATCTTTTCCTACTTAGCTTTACTAATGATCCACACACAACCTGGATCGACTCAACCTCTCCTACTCTTTTGTGCACTCAACTGAAGATTCTTCAACTCATATGCACTCTGCAATACTAACAGACATAATACAAAGCCAACAACTAAGAAGCTAATAGTGGTGAACCCAACAGTCGAGAATCTAACCCACATACAACTTGGGTTCCTTCTTTCCTAGACTCATTACAAACTCATTACCGTCTCGTTTTATGTCACTTTCTAAGTCGACTTCCTATGTCTATCCAATAGGTTGTCTTTCCTATTCTAGTAACACTTAATGAGAGGCATTAACAACCTGACTTATAAAGATATCTTCATACGTGTAGTTTTCATCAGCGCTAATTGAACTTGTACCCACAATCTTTAAGGCTCATCACTTTCTAAGTGTTACACCTTATTGTCATTTTCTAGCCATTATGCTACTTGCACACCTTTTGATACTGTTATTATGTCGCACCTTTCCCTTGTCACACTCCTTCCTTCTACCATGACTTCCTCTTTTGGCGCAACTTCCTCTTTTGTTGCACTTCTTCCTTCTTCTTCCTTCCTTTCACTGCTTCTGTCATAGCTTCCTCTCTCTTCTTGTTTTTTTGTCGCTACTTTTGTCACATTTCCTTCTTCTTCTTATTTATCTTTTCTCCATACTTAGGTAGAATTCTAAGTGAATTCTACCTTCCTGTCCCTAGGCCCAACAGGACCCCAACACTCACATGTGGCTCATCCCGAGACACTCAAATCTATTCCTCCATGTATTTCCTTGCGTTGATTTTACTCTGAAAATATTCCACGATTTTTGCCACTCGCTTTGCTTCTACACACACTTCTTCCTTTGTCTTCTGAAATTGTTCCACAAGGTTAGAACTGACATGTTTCGACATTATCTTTTCTACTGATGTCACTGCATCGCACACTTTCTGATGTACAGGTTGAATGATGCATGTAACTCTTTCCGCTTCAGCCTGCAACTCTTCCGCTTTTTCCTCATTGTGTTGTTGATGTGTGTACATCATTGTTATTTGTTGCTGCAATTTCCTCATCTTCATTGCTTTAGCCATTTTCTGCACTAAGGGTAGCTGCTTCATGTCATTCCTTATCTGAGTAATGTTTGCTTGAAGCGAGGTCATCTCATTCACAATTTTCCATGATTGCTCATCATCCATTAGGTCTTCCCAATTCTAAGAAACTTGATCGACATCCTTGACACATACTTCTTCTGCTTTTTCTATTTTCTTCACAGCTTCAATTGCTACTTCTCTTCTTTCCTCTATTACCTGCAAGGGTGTGCTTGGTTTTACCTGCTCTTCAAGTTGCGTAACCTTCCTCCTAAGGTCTTCAACTATTGCACCAAGTCGAGTGACTTTGGTGTCTGGTGCCATTTCCTCTGTTATTTCGACTGTTGCAAAGTTCTTATAGGACAGAGCTGCTGCATTGTCGATTTTATGACAGTTTTATTCCCATGCCTTCATCTTATGTTCAGTTTCATTTTCTTGATATTTTTATCTGCAGCCTTCATTTGCTTAGCCAAGGCACGTTTGCGCACTTTTATTTCTGCAACTACAACAATCTGTATTGCATATACTTCAGTTATATCCATGGATGATAAATCTATGGTTATCTAGATGATGTCCCCAACAACACCATTAAAATCTGGAGTTCCTAGATCAATAACTCCTCCGGACACTTTCACCTTTATTGGTGGGACTAGAAATGGTATTGCATTTGTTCTATTTTTGAAGTCTCTCATGGATCCCGTGACTCTGTGGTTGGGACTGGACAACTAACAACAATTTTAACATCTTCAACCACTTTACACAAGGCTTTGAGCATATTAGTAACTGTACCTGAAATCTCTTATTGTCGCTCCTTTATGGTTTTGAAGCTGGTCTGCACTACTTCAGCTATTGCCTCAATCATCATTTGCATGTCTTCATTGTCCAAGCTGATGGTATTTGCATTTCTGTCATCCTTCATATTATTTTTCTTCCTTATGGACTGTACTTATTCTTTCTGAGCTTCTCTCCCTTCCTTTTCTAGTTTTTGGGTATGTCGGGGCCGAGTTGGAATGACTCTCTGTGGAGTCCAAATCCTCCAGTGGATTTTTTCTTCCTTCCCTTAATCTGGGTTCTCTTCTTAAAGCTGTTCTTCCTCTTGCCGAAGTTGATCTTTTGGCACAGGAACACACCATTCCTTTGGCTAATCATTAACAATTACTTCAACCTCCTCCTCTGTTATTATAAATTTGGTTGGAAAACTTTGACGTTGCTGGTCTCGACATGGTTGCATGTTAATATGGTGCACACCAATCTCAAATCTAATAACCTGACGAAATTGCTGAATAGTGGAGTTATTTAATCTGTACATGTTCTTTACATGGTGCCTTATAGATTCTCCATGCATAAAGAATTCAATATTATTTTCTATCTATCGTTCCTTTTTTTCCTTCTCAAACCAAAGTTTATGATATCTCGCTCCCCTGCAGTTCACTGACAGATCTACCCCTTGGTAGTTTGGTGGGTCGAACCATGCTATAAATGAAATTAAAATTAACAGGCATGAGTAGTGAAATGCCCTACCCTTTTCCTGTGCATCATTGACGTATTGTAATATCTCATTCAACAAGAAATGACACTGATTGATCTGAACTCCCTCCGTGCACAGTTCAAAAAGCGCAATCGCTCCCATAGTACATTGATTTGGATGCATATTGCGAATTAACTTAGATGGCAATACTTTTGCAGCAAAGCAGACAATGTAATTATTAATGGAATTGATGAGAAATCCTCTTTTAATTCTTACTATGTCATATTTTCCTTCATCCGTACAACTATTGTCGCTTCTTGATCCTTTTTGAGAAGTGGCATTGGGTCCTTCCCTGTGAATGGTAGGACTACGATGATTGGAATCAGTTCAATATCTACATGTATAGGCTTTCCTAGCCATAGGACCCCACCATGGAAAACTACCTATAACTACTTAACACAGGTGTTTATTGGTGTACTGTGGCTAAAATGTGGCATATATAACAACGATAGTATGCCAGACTGTTCCAATCCTCTAACCCATTCCTTTGCAACAAATTGTTTGGGTGCATTGGGTGTGTCCTGCATAATATCCATGTAGTTTTTGCGGTCCATGTCTATTTGGCTCTTCGTATCATGATTAACAAAAGATAGTTTTCTCACATTCGACATAATATCCTTCAACACCTTCACTCCTTTGGGTACTAGTGGCACTATCAGTGGGGCCCCTACCTTCTTTGGGATTGTAACTCTCGGTGCATCATTAGGTCTGGGCGGGATATAAGGTGGTATCAAATTTCTTGTCTCAGAATCTTCCTCCTCTGGTGGGGGTGGCACTGGAGTCATTGATGCTTTTCCCTTCCTCTTTCGGTTACTAGTGCATTTTCCCCATTTGGTTCCAGACGAACCTGGTATGTCTTTTCCAGACGGCTTAACAAGGTTCGGTTCTACTCCTAGAGTAGGCTGTGCAACAGCTGGTGTCACCTGTTGAGTGGTCGGTGGCCCTTTCGCCTACGGTGGGATATAACCAGTGGTATCTTCCATAACTAAGGTGGGTGATGTAGGATCAAACTCAACTATACTTGTGCTAGAAATGGAAATGACCATACTACGACCAACCTAGTTTGACTGTCAAGGTTGCAGACAACAATATCTCTTCTCTTTTGCACACAGGATGAAAGGAGTCTTGGCGGTGAAGTTTGATAGTATAACTCAATTTTCCCTAGTCGTTCTTCGCACACACAAGCAATTAATCAGAAAGGAATTTGTCCTTTCAGACACATGGGCATACTACCAACTCATTATCAAAACTTTTGTGTTATGCCTCCAATTATCTGTCACTTTAAATGGTAGTTATTTCCATAAATCCATACGTGACCAAAAAACCCGTCGTCGTATTCTCTTGGACTTGTGAAATTTATGATATCCTACATGACCGGGTCGCAGTTAGCATGATAAGGTGTATATGTGCACATACACCCTATTTCACCAAGGTCCTCGACTATGCCTTTCTTCTCAAAAAATTTGGTAGGGAACATATCCTGAAATTCATGCAGTATGTTAGTGATCTTTCCCATAGTCTCATCATCCCAGTAGTCTCCTATATTGGCAAAATTTGGGTTTTCAGATGAAGCAATATTTACTTTCTTGATCTTGAGTGGACTTAGGAATTGGTCACTAGACATACCAGCTCCTTCCACTACACACATACCTTCTAAATTAGGTATGTTTATCTCAAGCAGATCATCATCTGTTGATGTATATGTAACTTCGAAATGTATTATTCTATGTATCTTATGTATTGTAACCCGATGTTTATTCTGGGATGTTTCTATTATGTATTTGAGTCATGTGATCATGCCCCGATGTTCCGATCGGGAAGATTAATAATGTAAACAAGTCATATCAAGTCATTAGGTAAGTCCCCACAGTTTCGGGGCACTTGAGTTATTATACACTAATTAAGGTGTAGGCTCGAGTAGTAATTGTTAGGTTGAGCCTACGTGTGAAAATGCAATTCAAGTGAACAAAATAATATAAATAGAGAGTGAGAGTCTCTCTATTTATCACTTGTGAAATACATCACTTGCTCTCTCAAGTGTGGCGCACTAGTGGAGAAGGAAATATACTGGGACAAGAAGACTACTGCTGTTGGAGTGCATCTTTCTGTTTTGGGGTTTTACATCTTGTGGTGATACTATCTTAGAGGAATTTGTGGGGTTTTCTCCATTTATGGTTTCCCCGATCAAAACTCTTTGTGTCTCTTGTCTCTTGTGATGTGCTTATGTTAGTGCTGTGCTTGTTATTCTCTCAGTGAAACGATCCTAACATAATGCTAGCTTAAATGTTGAAAAACTAACATGGTATCAGAGCTAACCTGAGAAGAAGACATTGTACAACTGCAGGAACTAGGGCTTCCTATTTTGTGGATCTTCCTCCACATATTTTCAGCAAAAGTATGCTAGGATGACTCTCCATTGAAGGGTGCATCTTTCTGTCAATGCGGAATTCAATTTCAAGCATTTTTAGTTTCGATGTGGAAATTAGGGCTTTCTATAGAAGAGGAATTTTTGAGCGAGACCAGCATAGGATTGTTCTCCTCATTAAAACCGAATTTTAGAGACCTGGATCAAGAAATTTGGTTGGGTGAAACTCCGGGAAAGTCAAACCCTAGTTTGACCTTGAGCTAGGAGAAACCCTAAATACTAAAACTGCTAAGTTTTGGTACAGTCGCTATATTTTGAGATTGGCGATGTCTTAGAAGCTGAAAATTGTAGGGGCCAAAGACAAAATCCTGATGAAAACTGTATCCAAAAATCAGCCTCATATTCTCTATATTCTGGGAGATAAGATCTCTCAAAATTAGGGTTCCAGCCTCTTCTAGAAATCATCCATAAACAGGACACCTGGGGAGAATTGCAATATCTTGGGCTACAGAGGTCCAAATGGAATTTATGAAGATGTTACAGAAAGGGCATAGACTTTAATTTTGGTGGTCCAAATATCAGACTCAGAAGATGAACTAGTGACACGTGGCATGCCGTACAACTTCGCTGTTCTGAACAATTCTGTAACAGGTCACCTTGGGAAAAGGATAATAAATCCCAAATGGTGAAACCAATTCTGATGAAACCTAGGGTGTTGGATTAGGGACATGCGATTTTACCTCAGTGCGAAATTGCACACATAGAGGATCAGTAAGTTCGGAGATATCACAGAAACAGTAACAGGCATTTCTGCAGAAGAAATTGGAAATCTAGGGCTTCCTGTTCCGAGAGCTTCCCTCCACTGTTTTCAGAAAAGGAGTACACTCGACAGATCGATTTGAAGAGATCTATCTGTCTATCCAATTAGTTTTGAAAGATTCCAAGTTTTGAAAATTAGGGTTTCTGTGACAAACCCTAGATCGACAAACTCCGGGACAAGGACGGACACCTCAAATCGGTAAGATCTAATCCTTTGCTATTTCCATTTGAGGTTCTCATTTCAATATGATATATCACATCAGCTTGGTGACAAGCTTGGGGAAGTTGACAACTTCCAAGCCTGGAAGTATTTGATCTCTCTGAAGAAGATGGATTGGACACCTACATGAGTATAGAGGTTCCAGTTTCAGAGGGAGACGAGGTTAGAAGCCTTTCACAAGAAGAACTTGGTCAAGGCCAAAGAAGACATCATGCTCATGCTGCAGAGGATGATGAACCATCTAGAAAGAGATCCAGATATGAAAGTGAAGATTCTTCAAGCGAGGATGAATATGTTCTGATATAAGCTCTCACAGGTAACATTACTCATGGAAGTGATGATTGACTCATAGACAGTGGGGCTTCCAAACATATGACGGGACTCAAGGAAATACTATCAATGA
>LPNX011093186.1:74124-117371 GCA_001517045.1 Pseudotsuga menziesii | reverse complement strand
CCGAGACTAGATACTTGCCTTGCTGTGAACACATTGAGACATGTTCACCTGATGGTTGAAAAGCATGCAGGGGTACAATTGATTATGGACTCAAGTACGATTTGAATCAAAAGATTAACCTGGAGGGTTACGTTGATTCATATTGGGCAGGTAGTTCCATCGATAGGAAGGGTACTTCAGGATGTTTCTTCAGTATGGGATCAGGTGTGATCTCTTGGTTTAGCAGGAAGCAATCCTGTGTGGCACTGAGTACAGGAAGCAGAGTATGTCACAGCTTGTTCAGCTAGTTGTGAGGTAGTATGGCTGCAGAAGCTACTGTCTGATATATTTGATCTCCAGTTGGATGCTACTTGTATACATTGTGACAACCAGAGTTGCGTGAAGTTGTCAGAGAATCCAGTGTTCCATGACAAGTCGAAGCATATCGAGATCAAGTATCACTATATCAGGGATATGGTGTAGAGAGGAGCAGTGAAGCTCCTGTATGTTGCAATGGAGGAACAAATAGCTGATGTATTGACGAAGCCATTGGCTAGGCTGAAGTTCGAGTTCTTCAGAGAGAAACTTGGTGTTCTCTAGATCGAGGTTCCTTCCAAGAGAAAGTGATGAGACCCAGAGGCATTCTGACATGGTGAGAGGATTGGTTCCTTCCATGGTCAGTTGTAAGGGCTGAGCCATTCTGTCATGGTGAGAGGATTTAGTTCCTTCCATGTCAAATATGAGTGCTAGAGATCCAAAGCCATTCTGACAAGCAGGTCATATGTAAGGGCTGAGCCATTCTGTCATGGTGAGAGGATTTGGTTCCTTTCATGTCAGATATGAGTGCTGACTGCCATTCTGGGAATGGAGGCACCTGGTCAGTTACCAGGAACACTCAGTCAGGGACTGAGAGAGCCATTCTGACGAGTAGGTCAAATGTAAGGGCTGAGCCATTCTGTTCATGGCTAAAGGATTTAGTTCCTTCCATGTTAGATGTGAGTGCTGGCCATTCTGTCAAGTAGGATAGATGTAAGGGCTACTGCCACTCTCTGGGAGAGTGGAGGCGCCTGGTCCGTTACCAGGTAGCTCAGTCAGGGACTGGGGGCCATTCCGACGAGGGTGTAGGATTCAGTTCCTACCAAGTCAGATGTGAGTGCACAAATCTCTCATCATTGTGGTAGGAGGGGCTCCGGCCTGGGTGAGAGTCGTTCATGATTGTGGTAGGATGTGTTCCGGCCTGGGTGAATGTGTAAAATATTTCATCATTGTGGTAGGAGGGGCTCTGGCCTGGGTGAAAGTCATTCATCATTGTGGTAGGATGTGTTCCGGCCTGGATGAATGTGCCATTCTGACGAGTAGGTCAGATATAAGTGCAGAGCCATTTCACAGATGTTAGTGATGTGATGTCCTATCATGCTGGTGAATGTGAGTGCTGGGCCTTTCTGATGTGATTGTAGTTTACTACATGATCAGATGTAAGTGCTGGGCGTGCCTTTCTGATGAGCAGGTCAGATGTAAGTGCTGGGCGAAGACCTACCTGGTGGCTAGGCCTACAACCAGCAAGAAAAAGGGCTGGCTCTGTAGAACTTCCTATGACGAGATAGTACACACATGATGATGACCAGAGGAGATCCAGATCAAGCTATGATCCAGATCCAGTTATGATGACTCCGGGAGATCCAGATCGAGTGATGATCCAGATCCAGCAGTGAAGATCCAGATCGAGAGATGATCCAGATCCATATCCAGATCGAGTGATGATCTAGATCCAGATCCATATCCAGATCGAGTGATGATCTAGATCCAGTCCAGTGTTGATGATCCAGATCAAGTGACGATCTAGATCTGGTGGTGATGTTCCATGATGATCCAGATCGAGTGATGATCCAGATCCACATCCAGATCGAGTGATGATCCAGATCGAGAGATGATCCAAATCCAGATGACTTGAAGATGAAGATGACTTGAAGACGAAGATGACTTGAAGACGAAGATGTTCCAGTTGATACAGAGAAGAAGACCAGTGCTGAAAATCGTGTCAAAAGAATACCTTCCTAGTTAAGAGGGAGTGTTTATGTATATGTAACTTCGAAATGTATTCTTCTATGTATCTTATGTATTGTAACCCGATGTTTATTCCGGGATGTTTCTATTATGTATTTGAGTCATGTGATCATGCCCCGATGTTCCGATCGGGAAGATTAATAATGTAAACAAGTCATATCAAGTCATTAGGTAAGTCCCCACAGTTTCAGGGCACTTGAGTTATTATACACTAATTAAGGTGTAGGCTCGAGTAGTAATTGTTAGGTTGAGCCTACGTGTGAAAATGCAATTCAAGTGAACGGAAGAATATAGATAGAGAGTGAGAGTCTCTCTATTTATCACTTGTGAAATACATCACTTGCTCTCTCAAGTGTGGTGCACTAGTGGAGAAGGAAATATACTGGGACAAGAAGACTACTGCTGTTGGAGTGCATCTTTCTGTTTTGGGGTTTTACATCTTATGGTGATACTATCTTAGAGGAAGTTGCGGGGTTTTCTCCATTTATGGTTTCCCCGATCAAAACTCTTTATGTCTCTTGTCTCTTGTGATGTGCTTATGTTATTGTTGTGCTTGTTATTCTCTCAGTGAAAAGATCCTAACATAATGCTATCTTAAATGTTGAAAAACTAACATCATCATCTAGTTCTCCTGTAATATTGTTACATTCCATCCAGTGGTATACTATCGTGGTGCATTGATGGAATTTCGTGGTTGAGACCGGGATTCCTTCAAATATATTTTCCTTCATTTTCTATAGCGCAACATCAATTGTCAGATGTTCACTTGTGAATTCAAATGTATGGGTGAAGCTTGTAACTAAATATTCTCGTTCAACATTTCCTCTTCAGAGCTACACTGATGTATACCAATTTCTTGGTACCATTTCCAATGTGTGGATGAATCGATGAACCCACTCTTGTCGCAGATATTTTTGCCATGTCCTGCGGCAATGCATGATATGCTCTACAAGATTTGTCAGTCCTGTATACTTATGATTAGAATAAATGATCTCTTCCACAAATCTAATCTCTAGTAATTGTTTACACCGTGGCCACTCAGAAATATATTTTTTATGTGTACCCCACCATCTAGCGGATGTAGATTTCAGCACAAACTCCAATGCGGACAATCCCTGCGATTTTGTAACTTTTTCTGCAAACTCCACCAGAAAATATGCAAGGTTGGATAATCCTTCATATGTAGGCAACTTGATTGCTTTGGCTCCTAACCTTCAGATAGATCTTGTGATTCTTGCGCATATTCTCATGGAGACTTTATGTATCATGTTCTGCCAATTTTCCAAGGCATCACCTGAATTGTATATGCAAGAACTTACACTCTGCCAACTCAGTTTTCCATTAGTTGTTGGATTTACATAATATTCTCTTGAAGACATGATATTATACAACTGATATAGTTAATTGCCTTGAACTTCACTATTTACTAGCTCGACATATCTTTTCCCTTCAAGCAGATCAATTGGCGCGACCACCCTTAGTTCAGAATCTTCGAATGATAAGATCATTTTCTTAAAATTTATAATGGTTTGGTTTTCTATTGCCCAATCGATTCCCAGAAGTGTAGGATATGGATTTGTGTCATCGACAATGTTGATTACTTCAAAGTCTACATATGTTCTTAAGCCTTCGACTTCTACATGCACATGAGTTAGTCTACCAATTGGTAGAACCTTCGACTGGTTCACAAGCCTTAGTTGAATGGGAGACCAGTCCAGTCACGGTTTATTCATGCTATCCCATGTTTTTCTTATCAATATGTTTACATCTAAGCCCAAATATAATATGATACAATCCATATCATAGTCTCCTATATACGCAACCATTCGCAGTTCTCAGCCTGTCTTTAGTTTCTTCCCGATATGACTAACTCTTTTTTTTAGGTCGCAAGTCATATGGAGTTTCTTCTATCAGTGATGTTAGTTCCGCGACAAAATCCTTATCGTTGATTAGTGCTAAACAACTTTTGCAAAAATTCTTTAAGCTTTCTAACCTTTTTCATTGGTTGCTTCCTTAGTAACTGTTCAAATCTTTTGTGCATGGTCTTGACTTGTCCAGATGTCGATGGTTTATTAGCATCAACAAACTCTAGTCGCACATCCAAGAATAATTATTTTTCCTTCTGGACATCTAGCAAGGATTTATTATGTGCCGCGGGTCTCACTTGCGGTTGTCCTTACTATGTATTCTGGTCTACACCTGTCGCAACATGTCCTCTTGTAACCACATCGATGTGAGGTTCTCTCGGCTAAGCAGAAATCATCTGAATGTTTTGGTTTGGGTTTAGATTCTAATTCTGCATGGGATTGGGATTTACGACAATTCGAGCCTTCCATTTCGTAATTAGTTGCGGACACTGTTCAATAGTGTGATAAAAAACTTTACAATATGTACATGTTTTTGTAGGACTTTGGCAATCTTGGGAAAAATGTCATGGATTCCCACAGTTACAACATATGACTTGGCCTCTTCCATGACCAAATCCTCCTCCTCCTTTTTGTTGTCCTCAGCCTCGAAAATTTCCACCCCCCCTTTGCTTAGTGTATTGTTGTTGTTGTGGATATTAGTTTTGTTTGTATTGCGGCTAAGGGTATAATGGTTGTTGATATTGTGGTGGTGGATATTGAGCAAGATGATACTGAGGCTGCGCTCGTTCAACTTACATTTTCTCATCATTTTTCATCAAGTAGGTATCCACCGTCTTTTCCTGCAGCAGTTGAAGTGTTATGCAGTATTTTTCATCATGACCTATTGAATTACAAAATTTACAAGAAAGACTAGCTGGTGGACTTACAATCTTCTCTAAATACAAACATGCTTTGGATTTGTGGCCCCTAGTCTGACATATTCTACACCAAGGCATCCCTTGGGTGTTTATCAGGTTCGACGCTCCTGCTGTGATGTAATTCATGAGCGTTTATGGTGTTCGTCTGTTCTACATCTTGTACACCATAGTTTTTTTTGAACTTCCTTGCCTCTCTAAATGTCCTGGAGCTACACCGTAATGTTGGCCAACTACGACTGAATTTGCATCAATCATGTGATGTTGTCTCCAATCGACACGGATTCTAGCTTCATTGCTATCTCCATAGCTTCTGTCTGTGACACAATATTATGTTGCATCAATGGGGTTCGGATGTACAGCAACAAGGTGGCAATAAACCACTCCTTATGATGTATGTCCGACATTTGGAAGCTTACTTTGGCCATTAATGTCTTAAATATTTGGACAAAGTCCTAGACAGAATCTGTCGATAGCTACTTCATTTCTTTGATCTCAGTAATGCACTATGATTATGACTTTGGCTTCCTAAACTCATATACCATGCCCACTCAAATATTGTCGAGCGTTTTATGGACAAATCCTACTGGCACTATGGAAAATTTCATGTACCAGTCAAGCACACGACCTCGCAGATTCATGATTATCTTTGCTTTCTTGATATTCTCATCCTGCATATGTCGCACCGCCCACACAGCTTCACAAAGTAACCAATGTTGTTTTGGGTCCTCCAACCCATTTCCATTGAATATTGGTAACTTAATGTCAGCTCCAGCCATTGTATTTACTGTTGGTACAGTCTGAACAAAGTTTTGGCTAGTCGGACTCCCTTGTCTATTATTTACAATGTTAGTACTACTTGTATTTACAAATGAAATTGGAGATAAGTATATAGATCTTACCTCTGGCGATGTGTACGGTGTTGTAGGCGAGTTGTAGCCATGTTCTCAATCTAGAGCTTCAATCGACTCTTCTAATTCTTCATCTCCTTCAGGGATCAGCTAATATTCTTCTTCTTCATCGCAAGACCTTTGTCTAAGTTCAATGCAAGCCCATAGCCTTCTTCTTCTCTGTTCGTGCTGCAACTCCCTCTTCTTAATAGATTCTTTCTTCACTTGCCGTATCCAAATCTTCTTCTGCTTCTTAAATAGCCAAACTCTAGTTCAGTTCCACTATCTCCTAGGAACATCTCAATTTAGGGTGCACCATTTTTCATAGAGTTCTGCTGCGACATACCTACTCTTTTTGTACACAGTCTTCACTTGTCACATTCATAGAATGCCTTTTTCACAGACAAGCATTTTTATCCACGTCTTTAAAGATGACAAATATCTACCGTGTGGTCCTTGAAATTTTTTTCGCTCTGCCTCACTGTATGAGGTTATTATGTCGATAGAAAACTCAGTAATGTCTCGCTCTAAGACACTGTCTATCCAAAAATTCATATCCCTCGACACAGGGTTGCTTACCCCTCCTAGTCGCTCAATCAATTGAAGATTCCAATCCTTTGGTTCTCCTCCTTGGAAATTTCATTGTTGGGTTACCAACTTAGACAACCACTCATGTAACACAATGGGAAACTCATAAAAGAAAATCTCATGGATGTCCATATAGATGTACCATCCCAACCACTCTGTTTGGTTTCATCGAGATCCTTCACTTTCTTCTCCTGCAAATTCTAACGCTTTGAAATCCACCCAATCTTAGATCTCAGGTTTCGTTGGTTCCCACAACATATCCCTAACCAAAATGATTCTAGTATCGATAATGGAACCATTTGTTGGATTTTCTCCCTCCTCTAAGTATCCTGACCTAGGTTTAGTCCCTTCTGCTCAACGCAACAAAGCCTAAGATATCGACCCGACAAAGCAGAGCTCAGTCGAAAGCACCTGGGACGCAGATGCAGTCTCACTCGAGATATCTCTCTTGATGGGAAACTGCCAAAACCACGTTTCCGCAGTTGGGTGGGAAATTTCCAGTACCTCGGTCCCTTACCAAGGTTCTCAATGAAGTATGTGGGTGGATTATTTATGCTTACTGTGAACAGTTAGACCATGACCCAACTTCTCTTCTGTAACTTATTATATCAACAATATTTGTGCAGCATAATCGTATTCAACTGATACAATGCGACTTATATACATCTATTCCTTTATAAGCAAATCTATAATCATCCATTCAATACAACATTTATGCAAATAAATCAAACACATGCAACATTAGCACATATACACAAAATATAGCGTGGAAACCCATCCGAGAAAAAACCACAAAGGTGCTCCTCATTCGGCATGAGGAAATATATGCACCTTTCATCTGCGCACTAAGATGCAGACTCTGTTCTAGATCTTCTTCTCTACATTTATAGACTCTTTATTCCTCTCATTCTCTTTGATATTCTCTCTGCTCTCTTCCTACTTATCTTTACTAATGATCTGCACACATCCTGGATCGACTCAACCTCTTCCACTCTTCTGCGCACTTAGCTGTAGATTCTTCAACTCATATGCACTCAGGAATACTAACAGACAAAATACAGAGCCAACAACTGAGAAGCTAACAGTAGTGAACCCAACAGTCGAGAAGCTAACCCACATATAGCTTGGGTTCCTTCTTTTGTAGACTCATTATAGACTTGTTATAGACTCGTTTTCTATCGCTTTCTCAGTCGACATCCTATATCTAGCCAACAGGATGTCTTTAATATTCTAGTAAAACCTAACGGGAGCCATTGACAACCTGAATTACAAAGATACCTTCATACGTGTGGTTTTCATCGACTCTAACTGAAGTCGTACCCACGATCTTTAAGGCCTATCACTTTATAAGCGTTATGCCTTACTGTCATTTTCCAGCCATTATGATACTTGCACGCCTTCTAATACTGTTATTATGTCGCACCTTCCCTTGTCGCACTCCTTCCTTCTGTCATGGCTTCCTCTTCTGGCATAACTTCCTCTTCTATTGTGCTTCTTCCTTTTTCTTCCTTCCTTTCACTGCTTCTGTCGCAACTTCCTCTCTCTTCTTGCTTTTCAGTCACTACTTCTATCACATATCCCTCTTCTTCTTCTTTATATTTTCTCCATACTTTGGCATAATTCTAAGTGAATTCTACCTTCTTGTCCCTAGGCCCAACAAGATCACACATCAAATCCGCATAACTAAGAAATGGATTTGGCTTCTGGCTCTACCTTGTGGAGCCTTTGGGAGCACCATACCTTTTTGCTTCTTGAATAATCTCACAAGACCAAGTTGGATTTCTCTTGTGGGAGGTATTCATGTGGGGTGGTTCTTGGGGCTCCAACATATTATGTTCTTCCAGAATCTCATCATTAGGAGAAGGTGCAACTACCTTCATCGGTTCTGCATCTCTGGAAGCTACAACCTCTTCATATGTTTCTTCATGTTGGCATTTTCTCTGTATATTCATAAAAGTTGAATCCTTCATGATCAATATTTAGGTTTGATAGGCATGTGACTACCTTGCTCACATGTGGTAGGGATTTTATAGTTTTATGTGAGAAATCCTTCTATGACTTGAAGTATCATGAATCAAGGCTACTTCTGAGTGACCTTACAGGCCACCCTCTAGTGACAAATACATCTTTTAGATAACATATTCTTCAACTTCTTCTTTTGCTAACTTTCTGGTAGGTTGTTCTTCTTCTTTTGTTGCTAAGTTAGCATGATGTCTTTTGTTATACTTCCTCTTATATTCTTATTTCTTTGTTGGACAATTTCTGGCAATGTGTCCTATCTTATCACAATGGTAACATTGATAAGAGGAGAAATATTTATGCTTGTAATCTCCCCTTTTATTATTTTGAATCTTCTTAGGAGGGTAAGACCCCTTATGAGTTTCCTTATTGAAATGATGTTTTTCTTTTCTTCTTATGGCATGAGTAGCTAGAGCATGATCATCATCTCTAAGTAGGGCTTCTTGGTTAGCTACTAGCTTCCTCTTGAACACATTCTTCCCATAGGACATCAAATTTTAGGCTTTCCTCCCTTGCACAGATTGTCTAGATGAAGGAGTCCCATGGTCTAGTAAGACCATTGAGAGTGGTCATTACTTGTTCAATTCCATCAATCTTGTCTTCAATTGCTTCTAGTTGTTCTTTGAATTGAGAGACCTTTGTGAAATATTCATGGATAGATTCACCCTTGCTCATCTTTGTACTTTTGATTTGGGCTCTCAAGTTCATCTTTGGGTTGAAAATTATTCCTTCACACATTCCTTATAGGGCATCAAACATCTCCTTAGGTGTATCCTTAGAGGATACTTGAGGAATCAAGTGATCCTTGATAGAATCAGCTATGATCCTCTTGGCTCTAATCATGTCTTTCTTGTACTTTTCCTTTGATTCATCTTATTCAAGATTTGGCACAACTTCCTTGATCAACTTTGCAAGATCATTCTCTTATAGAATGGGTCATATTCTGTATTTCCAAGCATGAAATTTTTCTATGCCTTCCAACTTGTCATCAAGCTTAGTGCTTGGAAACATCTTGTCCTTGAGATCAGAAAATCACAAAAAATGAAAATTTCTTAGAAATAAAAAACTTACTCACCAAATATGCACTTGAATAAGGTAAGTATGATGGTATAGTGAGTTTCTGAAGAATCCAAATTCTAACCCTTGAAACTGGACTTGCAAGATCCTAAACTGCAGTTTCTGGTTTTCTAGTTTTCTGATTTTCTGGTTCCAAGACAAACTAGGGCTTGAATTTTTGGGGATATTCCCACATAAAAAATTTGATCTTGGTGCCAAAATATGTGCATAAGAGGGCGTCATGTCCCCAATTAAATAATTTCCAAATAAGACTACTTCCAAATAATGTTCCACCAACCTACTAGTTCTGTAGGCTGGGATGGAGACATAAATTTTGTAATAAGGGGATATGGGACCCAAAAGGACTTTAGTTGACCATATTCACATTGAAATGGGACACATAAATGATAAATTCTAAGAAAATAAGGTGGCATGGGTTCATGAAGACACTTGGAATCTTGTGGAGCCTTTGGGTGACTAGATTCCCCGCACACTTTGCATGATACTCATCCAAATTTGAACACATGGGTAATGTAAAGTTATTGGAGGGTGATGTGATGTCAAATATAATATAATGAGCCAAGTAATTCTAATTGGTAAAGGATGGTAAATCACATGGAAGATGAAGATACTAGAAGACAATGTGTGCCACTTGGAAGGAGATTCCATCCACTCTATGACAACAAATGATGAAAGATTCTATGACAAGTATGAAAAATTCATACTTTATTGCAGGAATATGAAAAATATGACATGAAAGGACTAAAAATATCCACCAATAGGTCTAATTTTGGAGTTATAGGCATCCATTCAAATTGGGGAAAGAATTGGAGCATGAAGAGGAAGACAAGTGTCATGAGAGTTACTAAACCACTAAGATGAGTTGGAGGAATCCAATGGAGGGAAATTCGACCTTAGGATACCTCATGAAGTTAATAAATTTATTTCATGAGGAATGATAATAGAATTTTATCATTTTTTAATTGGCCCTTGGCATTTTGGAGAGCTTTTGCTCGTCCATTGCACGGTGAGTGTTCACTCTCCCTGCTTGTGAACCAATTTTGAGGGAGTTGGATTCCTTTCCAAGTTGGTTGATGGAGATGCCATTAATACCTCTCATTAGATATTAATTAATGTGTTTTATTTTATTTTTGAAGTTCCATACAGTCGAATTCTCATCTATCTTCCTATTCTCTCATTCCTCCTTCTCCATTCCCCACACCCTCATGTTGATGGCGCACTTGTTGGAGTGGTGCTTGCACTTTGCTGAGGAAATTTGATGCCCAATATTGGGTATATGATGTATGGATCTGTAATCTAATTTCCATATGCTCTTAAATTATAAATATCAGAAATACATGTATGAAAGGCTTGCATTCCCCATGCTCTTAAATAACTAGTTTTCATGGATTTGGCTTCAATATTGAAGTAGCTTTATATCAGATTTGTATGAGGAAATTTATATGATTTTGATGATATTTGGGAAGCCATATATTATTTAATTCTATGTTCTTTCATTCCCATATTCTTTTCAGCTCTAAATCCAATAAAATCCTGTGTGAAAAGCTTGCATTCTCATGCCATTGTATCACTAGTTTTCATGGATTTTGGCCTCAATCCTGAAGTAGTTTTATGTCATATTTGTATGAGGGATGTTGTATGAGTTTGATGATGATGTGACATCCATATATGATGTTTTACTCTGTAATTTCATGTCCCTATGATCTGTGGTTCGAAATCCATATGTGAAACTCTTGCAAGTCCATGTTATTAAATCACTAGTTTTCATGTATTTGACTCCCACACTGAATGAGTTGTACACCAAACTTGTATGAAGGGATTTATATAGTGTTTAATAATTTTGGGGAATCAAATTTTATGCTGTATATGGTTTCTATATGTCACATCCATATCTGAACCTTTAACTCTACCTTTCATATGTCAAAATCGACCTAGTTATGCAATTTCCCCATAAGCAATATCAATGAAAGTTATCAAACGAATGTGGAACTATATAACCAGTTTTCAGAAATAATAACCATGTGTAATGAAATTCCATGAGGTCTTATATCATTCCCCATACTCTTCTTATAAATTTGGGAGGTTTGTAGATGAGTTGGGAAGCCCTTTTTGCCTACACCCTAGGGGGGATTTCATCACAATTTCCTAGTAATCTTGCCCTTTTTGTCATTAACCCCAAATTAAGTTGAAGAGGTATAAATTCAGATAAAAAGTGTCCATAAACTAAATTTTTATGTTTTAAGACTCACCATACCATTTCCTTTCAAATTCGGGACCATTTGGTGAAATTTGGAACCCTCTAGAGTCATAACTAGTTTTGCCTGAATTTTCCCAATTTGTGCATTTCTCCAAAAATTCTAAGAAGGAAAATTACAGAGGGGTACACTTCCTTATGTCACTTGCACTAAAAAATTACACTTTATTACAAAACCATGATTTTGTTGTCCGGAGAAGGACAGAGAGATTTACCTCATTAAAGATGTTCTTTTCTAGGCTAGCTTTGATACCGTGTTAAGTTTTCTATGTTGCCATAGCTTAAGTCCTAACTTGATTAGCATTTAATACATTTTCAAACTAACAACATAAAAAGGATCACTAAAAGAAACACGATCACAAGGTACACACCAATTTATCAAAGGAAAACCCTAAAGGAAAAAACCCAACAAAAAATTCTGCAATATAGATTACCGGTATGCAATAACTAAAGACCAAGGTCTCATCAAGTGAGATACCAAACCCCAAGTATAAGAGCCAAAACACCAAAGACACTAGTCCTCCTCCTTCTCTGTCCCTCCTTATTTCTCTCTCTTGTGCAATACAAGTGTGTGTGAGTGTGTACAAATGAGGGAGGGTGCCTCCCTATTTATACCGATCTTCCCAACTGACATTTTCCCTAGCTGGGCCGACCTATTTAACTAACAAGGCCGACCTACCTAGGAAATATCACAATAATAATTATATTACTCTTTTATGGGTGTTATTGACCCGAATTACAATGAAGGGTTACCTCATTACTTTTACATGACCTTTTACATCAGTGAAATCTCCCAAAGGAGGAATAATAGAAATGTAAAGTAGTACAAGTAGAATATTCTTCGAAGTTATGTTATTTCAACACAACACATATCCACCAAGTGAGATGAATGACACCCACACACTTTGACCTTTACTAGAATTCAAACCAGTCAGAGTCTATGAATCAAGCATTGTAAATATGGCACTTGAATGTGGGATATTGCTCTATTTTTCTCAATGAAACAACCTCCTTTCGACGACGAAAGGGAGGCTAGTCAATCGTTCCTTCGACGAATGCAGACTCTCGACTCTTGGTAGCAATAGGTTGATCTGGGACCTAACCAACTCTATTCTCCTTGACCTTCAGGCTTTGATTTTTAGTAACCTCAGGGTTGGTAAGGATGGTTTAGATACTACAGTATTCCAGTTCTCCATCAAAAGGGAAGGAGAAGTGGAAAGGCAATGTAGTTTTTCCAATTTAATGATAATTGTGTGCCCCAACTGCAAGGTGTCATGGTAAGGGGAACTGGTGGAAATAAATAAGGCTCGACGTAGGCATGAGGAAATTATTGAAAGCCTCATATTCACAATTATCTCTTCCACTAGTCGGGTTCAGGGGAATGAACAAATCTACTCTTCTCAAGGTGCTACAACTATGGAAGCTTTTCTTAAACTAAAAAGATAAGTGCTTCTTCTAGAAGAGGAAATTGTAGAGATTAAGCTCACAGTTTGCAACATGGAGATAGAAAATCACTGAGAAATATCTCATAATACCCCAATTGGCTCACTTGTGGGTGTTGGTAAAGAGGAAGAAATGGTGACTAAGATATGTGAAGACATGGAGATAAACAATCCAGTTACCTTTAGCTACGAAGGAATTAACAATCAACATATCTATTGATAACTCTCCTTTATTTCATGTTTTGCAAATATATACTAGTCCTAGGTTTGTTTTTGTCAAATCTATACTTTTAAGAATTTCCAACTCCTCTAAAAAGGAGAACTTGGATAATATTTCCCTTTGCTCAAAACCCAAATGGGACATTGTTCTTCCCGCTCTCATTTGCTTTGTAATTTCAGGATGAACAACTAGGTTGCATCATATTTTGGTAATATAAAATATCAATTTATGTTATAAAAAGAAAATTCATTAAGAGTGAATATGTAACACCCTTGTCCAGAGGCAAGACTTAGGTGATCCACATGGTCTTGATTGGTAGACATCAATTCGAACAGATAAGTGAAATTGGGCAGGCTGAGCTAGAGACCAATGGAGGTTGTGATAAGATGCCTTATTTGGAGGCATGAGGTGACATGATGGACATATATAAGATGAGTTAGCTTGATGGATTAAGTGTAGAACTTACACAAACCAATGAGGTTGGGCGAACTAGACTTGAGGGTCATTATGGATGGGAAAAGTTCCTTTGGGAACAAGTCACCTTGGTTTGCCCCCGTGGGTCACACTCATCAGGCATACTTGCCTTGGAATATATTCATCGAGCTCGGTTGCATTGAAAGATGGTTGGGACCAACTAGGTAGAGCACTAGACACCTAAGGAAGGCACACCCATCTATAGGTTGCATGAAGATAACAGATGCTTAGACTTGTGGACGACATGGGGAACTAAGCCCCTCACCTTAGGCGACGACGTGGGCATGAAGCGACCAAGGGTGGGTGCACTTTGAAAGGGTGCCCAAGAAAAAAGTCAAACAAAGAGAGAGAGAAAGAGTTGGATCCACATATGTGGTGCCATATTGGGTAAGGTTCTTCGACCAGTGGGCGCACCCTGGGCTGACACACATAAATATAATTGATGCGTTGAGGCAACAAAATCAAGATCAAATCATTCGATCATTTAATGGCAAGTAACTAAGTGGGAAGCAAGAAAGGCTAAGGAAAAATGAATTTGAGGTGCAATCTAGCACTTGGATGACTTGAATTGAGATGGAGTCAAGTGAAAAGGTGTCATAAAAGGTGGACCTATGGTTACGAAAGGGTTAAGGGAGAAGACAAGTTAGTGGACGAAGTTCGGTTCTAGATGAATCTTGTAACCTTGTAAATGAGTCGTTATGGATTTGGGTGCACTCTAGTGAGTTGTTGTTAGTTTGGGCACAATCCTCTACTGTAATCATATTTCACTTATAATAATACTTGGGCACTCCATTTAGGTGTCTTGTGTATTGTGTTGTTCCTTATTGTATACTTGTGCATTTATTTACTTGATGCATAAAATTGGCTAAATATATATAACTAAACACATAAGTAATGATTGTGTATGGTATGGGTCTTGTAAAGTGTAGTTGCCAGCTTCACACTAGGGTGACCAAGTCACTAGTTACGGAGTTTGGTAGTGTTGCATGACCATAAGAGGTGACAAACATTAAGTTTTGGGCAAGACTTCTGAACCTATTCCAGGTGGTATCAGAGAAGATGAACATTGCACTCTTTTCTCCATTCTAAATGAAAGGTGGTTATGGAGAAAGTAAAGCACTTCCAAACTCAACTTGGGTTGTGACATGAAGAGCAAGGAAAGGAAAAGTCATGGGAAGCCAAGATGGAATCCGTGACCATGTGCTTGGAATAGTGGGTTTTCAAGATCCATGAGATGTTTTAGGCATAAGAAATGAAGTTGGAATAAACCAAATTGTTAAGGAAAGCTTGGGTTCAAAAATTGCAATCATTAGTAAACCAAGTGAAAGGTTGGGAACTGCTCGAGTTGGGGTCACTCGGTGATAGGTGGAGAATCATTAGTAAAGCTAGAAAGATAGGCTAAGATCTCTTTCCTTTACCAATGGTTTGGTGTATCCCATTTTCAGCATTATGAAATATTTTTTTGCAATTTACCTAAGATCAAAGCACAATTTCCTAATAGTTTGAGTCAAGGTAGGAAGAATGAAGATTACCTGTTGCAACATGTCGTTTAGTGAAGCCTTTCCTTTACAGGTCTTTGTTATTTGCAACTCCTTAAGTTCTCCATGAAAACTGCACATAAAACCACAACATGCCTTTCTACTCTTCTAATAACAAAATTTAAAGGAGTTAGAACTAGATCTAGTTTCCTACCTATTAATTAACACAATAAATTGGGGTGGGGGGGGGGGGTTGAATTCATTCATATTAGATCAAAGAATGAAATACTTACAACCCTTGCCATTGAGATACTTTCTTCTTCCTTTATTTCACTTTCCCTCCTCCACTTCCCAAGCCTTTGATCACCAAAAGTATGAAGCAATAGTGTCTCTCACTATTCCTCTATAATAACTTTGCTTTTTAATTATGCCTACTGTTAGTCCTAAAGTTTGCATTGATTACATAGCACAAAGTTTAGGTACCTTAGGTTTAAGGTTTGGATTATTATGTTGGTTAAGGAAGGGATCAAGGGATTGTAAGTAAAGGAGAGTATAAGACAACTGAAAACATTAGAGTCTGAAAATAATGAGAGCTAGGATGACCAGAGGAATACAAATATCAATATTACTCAGGTTAAAAACTGAATGATAGCTTGTGGAACAAACTGTTCAATCACATATAACAGTTCACAATACCATATTTAGAAACACATTCTAAACACAGATTTAATGAAAATTGTAATTCCATATGTCACATATTGCATTAGTTCTAGGGGCATGTAGAGGTTATAGTGTAGGCATGGGTCATACTAGTAATGGCCACACTAGTGGGTCCTATCCCTACACGATGGTATTAGACTATTTAGGTTATAATATTGGTGATGGCCACACTAATGGGTCTTATCCATAAATAGTTTAATACCATCGTATAGGGATAGGACCCACTAGTGTAGCCATCACCAGTATGTCCCATGCCTACACTATAACCTCAACATTCCCCCTATTGCATTAGTTTTAGGGGGCATGTCGAGGTTATAGTGTAGGCATGGGACACACTGGTGATGGCCACACTAATGGGTCTTATCCCTACATGATAGTATTATACTATTTAGGGTTATAATATTAATATTTTATTGGCATGGGATTCATAATATATATATATATATATATATAATACTACAATTAAGCTTAAGTAAACATGTATTAGGTTAAATGGCGGATTAAAAAGGGAAAATAACAAAATATAAATTAAAAAAAAAATAGTTGGGTTGATGGACATACAGTCTCAAGTTTGTGAGATCATGTGATATTGAGCCATATTTAAGGTATAGGGTCCTTTGACAAGACGATGACAAATTTTTTTAAGGCTTATTTCATTATCTGCAAAACTTTTATCATAGTGAAACTGTGATGTGAGGATATCAACACCGTTTATATATATGTATGAAATTTTGATAATGGTGATACTTTTTATCACATTAATATTATTTTATTTTAACAAATTGATCCAAGAAGGAAGTTGATTGGCTTGTTCGACTAGTTGGCCCAGTTCTAATCGACTTCTCACCTCACTTGTCGAAGACAACGACCGACAACTACCAGAACTAGAAATAGCATAAACCATAGAGACCGATGATTCCAGCATGCTCCATCAACACCAGCCACTGCACATTGACAATACCAACTTCGACAGATTGTCACTATGCCAACTAGTTGATTGTGACGATTGTGATTCTGTAATCGTTGCCACTTCTCTTGTAATCGATCGTAAAGGGCAGACACCCAAGCATTCCAACACACTCTATATAAACATGTACATTAATGTCTTATGGAGTTAGTGATGCATGTAATAAAGTACACAGAAAAGTAATAGAATAACTTTGTTATGAATTCTTGCATCATGTCTGTAAACATATTCTTATTGCCTGATAAGTTGCTTTAATTTGTCGACATATTCTAAATTGCTTCCACCACAACATAACTCGACTACCTTAGTTGAACCTGTTGTCCCTCGTCGAACACCTGGGTGACGCAGATCATTGGTATCAGAGAACCAGAAGTTTGGTATCATAGTACTAACGTGGTATCAAATTAACAACTTGGTATCTAAGCTACCATTTGGTCTTCAAAATTTTCAGTCTGATCTCACGTAAGTTCTGCATAGACACTTCTTGCAAAGTTACCTGACTTATGCCTCTACAAACATGCTCACAAACTCAACAATCCTGACAAACGCTACCTTCAACGTTTGAGTATCCACCAGTTCGAAACACTCATATGAAGATGGCACTAATTTGGTATCATATTAACAACTCGGTATCTAAGCTACCATTTGGTCTTCCAAATTTTCAGTCTGACCTCACATAAGTTTTGCATAGACATTTATTGCAAAGTTACCTGAATTATGCATGTGCAAACATGCTTGCAAACTTAGCAATCCGAACAGATGCTACCTTCAAATTTTGAGTATCCACCAGTTCAAAACACTCATCCGAAGAAGGAAGAGGAAGAAAAAAAAATTCATGCAACTGAAGAGACATAAAAACTCATAAGGCAAGTACTAACTTGACAACAGACCGGAATGTTTACTAGTTCAATGAGATTCTCATGCGAATTTCCTCAACTTCAGAAGGAACATCGATAAGATACACTTTTGTTAAAGTCAACCCCTTTAAGGTTCAAATGAACTTGGATATATCAAATCTTGAAGGAAAAATTGGCGTTGAATCTATCGACAACTGGGTATAGTAGCTGGAATCCTACTTTGTGAATCAAATCTTGGAAGCTAAGAAGATCACCATTGTGTCCTTAAAGATGTCGACTTTTGTGCACTGTTGGTGGGAGAATATTATGCAAAGATGGATAAAGAAGAAAACCCCATAGACACATGGGATAAATTCGTCGAGCATGTCGGAAGAGTTCTATGTACCCAAATACCTTGAGTAACAATATAAGAAGTGGCAGCAACTAAGGCAGTGGAGAGACCAGTTTGTGCATAGCTATACCGACGAGTTCTATCAACTCATAGCTAGACTTGGTGTTCGAGAAGAAGAGAAATTTCTCTTTCTGAAGTACATGAATGGTTTATACTTGTACACTTAGCAAGAGATGGAGTTCCTTACTACCAATACGATGGAAAATGCATTGCACTATGCTATCAAGCTTGAAGCCAAGCAGAAAAGAAAAACACGACTCGCGACTAAACCGACATGATGTCCAACCATTTGACAAAAAGTCTCTGTCAATAGTTGAATACGACAAGTCCAAACGCCCTACCTAGTCAACTCCACCAAGGCAAGATTAGGGCAAGCAACAATCTCAGAAAGATAAGACAGATCGCACTAGGCAACTTCCTGCAGGGAAATGGTGTGATTACCACAACTCATCCTGGCATGATGCGTCTGAATGCAAATCTCAGAAGACATTTATGGAAAAAATATTTTCATCCAACATGTCTGACAAATTCGTTGTGGAATCTGACCCAAAATCATCAACCCTCTTGGCATCAACATTGACAACTCCATTAGAATCGACTATTGTCAACGAGGAGGAACGAGAGTGCCCATTCCATACACAAATATGGGTTCAAAACAATCATTTGCATCTGATTGTAGATAATGGAAGCCATAAGAAATTTGTTTCTAAATCTCTTGTGAAGAAACTAGGCCTTGTCACCGCATCGAATCCTCATCCTTAAAACATTGATTGGATGAAGGATGGATAAGAACTCATAATCACTCAACAATGCAAGCTCCACTACTTCATTAATCCTTTCAAAGATGTAGTGCACTGAGATGTGGTACCTCTTTCTGTATCCGACGCATTGTTTGGGAAACCTTAATTATGGTATTGACATGGAAGTTACCAGTCATGACCGCAGAAGGTGATTGTCAAAATTTGCAACCAGTGGTACAAAATACTAGAATGACGACTGACAGTGATAGTTGAAATGGTATTTGATAAACATGCAAAAACGTTGATCAACCATGCTTAGAAATTGGCATTGATAATGATCAAGCCTCAACATTCTAGGAAGACTATAACAACTTATTGACCAAGTGACGATTGCAATTACTGACAACAACAACAAATTGGCGGCATTCTTGAAGAATACTGAAATATGTTCAAATTGCCCCATGGAGTATTACCGCATTTCCAGGTAGAACACTCCATTGAACTCGTTCCTGGTTCTTCTCTACCTAATGCATATGTCTATAGGAGATCCATTACCAATAATGAAGAAATTCATCGACAGATCCAAGATTTGGTTGAAAAGGGCCCTATCCAACCCAACTCCTCTCATTGTGAAAGTCCATTTGTCATTGTTTTGAAGAAATATGGGACTTGGAACATGTGCATCGACTATAGGGCACTTAACAAGATTTCAGTGAAGAATTGGTACCCTTTGCCATGAATTGCTGAATTCATTGATTGTCTAAAATGTGATAAGTTATTTAATAAACTAAATCTTAAGTCAGGATATCATCAAATTCCGATCGAGCCCTTAGATGTTTGGAATATTGCTTTCAAGACCAAGGAAGTATTGTTTGAATGGTTAGTCATGCCTTTCGGCTTAACCAATGCACCTGCAACCTTCATGCGATACATGGATGATGTACTGCAAACTTTTATAGGAAATATATCATTGTCTATCTTGACGACATCCTGATTTAGAGTAGAATGTGGAAGGAACATGTTTGATAGCTTCGACAAGTCCTTGAAATCCTCTGACAACATCAACTCTACTTGAATCTAGATAAGTGTTCATTTTCCATGAACAACATTAAATACTTGGGGATTGTAATTGACTCTGCAAGCATTTATGTTGACCTAGAAAATATATAGATCCTCAATGACTGGGCCATTCCTTAGAACATTCATGAACTAAGAAGCTTTCTTGGTTTCGAGATTTTTTATCGACAATTTGTACTCAGCTTCAGTCACATAGCCTGGCCATTGAATTAGTTTACTAAAGGGATTGGAAGCACTATTTACAAGTGGACCCCAACACAACAACAAGATTCCGAGCAGCACCAAATCTATACTGCACCAGTTGATCCGGATTTATGCAGGAATGCAACAGAATACACAAATAACCATAGAAACAAATATGCAATGGAAATAACACTTCATTTCATTAATCAATAACTAAAACTTGTTTACATACAAAATGGAAATAAACTAGCTAGAGCGCTGGTAGCTTATCTCTGAGAAGAGATGTGGCGGCTACATGCCTCTAAAATCTGTGTTACAATGAGGCTCGAAGGCCTATATATTATTGAGAAACAATGGAAACTATACACATCCAAAAACCTAACCCTAGGAAGTGAAACGCTATAATGTGGGCTCGTTGGGTAACTTGGTACATCAATTTCATGGGGTCGTAACTTTAGCATACTACCTCTGTTTGACACGCATGATACATCGTTAGAAAGATTAGTTTAAGGAATACATCCATAAACAATAGATATTGAGTTTAAAATGGACTCATATTTGCTCGACCATTCGATGCCGAAAAAACGTAGTTTAGGGCCTCAAAACGGCTCCGGAAGATTAGGACCCGAAAACTGCGAAAAATAGTAAATTGTGCTACAATTAAGGAAATTGGAAAACTGGAAGAAACAATGGTGGGGTTCCAAGTGGAATAGGTGGGTGGACACCAATATCCTCCTGGATCATTCCTCCCTCCTTAGGAAGCAATGGTCCCCATTGCGTTGATTTCCTCCATGAGATGAGGGAAACTTCTGTTGAACTTGGTCCCTGGTGAGCCACTTTCCCTGGTGAAGGAGTTGGCCTGCTTTGACAACTCGATATAGCTGGATATTCTACTGGTAGGTGTTCTTGATCTGTGTGTCCATAATCCAATCAGTTGTGGCTTGTTCCATGTAGTCGGGGTTTAACTCTGTTGGTGTGAGTTGTTCTGCCATGTCTGATGTGTCTAGTAGAGGAGGAAAGTAGGGCCGAAGGCGGTCCACATTGAACACTAGGTGTAGAACAAGGAATGGTGGAATACTGAGCTCAAAGGCATTGTCCCCGATAGCCTTGGTGATGGTGTATGGTCCATATCGGAGCAGGAGAAGCTTACAGTGGGGTCCAGCGAGGTGCTCCTTCTGCAAATGTAGCCACACTTTGTCGCCCACCTAGAAGTTGTGTTGCACCCGATGCTGATCATGTCATTGTTTGTACTTAGAATTAGGTCTGTCCAATATGTCATGAACCTATTGGAGAATGTGATGAATGCGCTCAATGAAGCTGTTCGCCTTGGAAACTTCAGACTGGATATGAGCTGAATCATCCTGAGTAGCTGCAAATGGCATGGCTACGTCAATGGGACATAGTGGCTGGAATCCCAAGCCCACCTGAAAGTGGCTGTGGTTGGTTGAGTTATGGAGGGCCTGGTTATAGTTGTTTTATACATAGGGGAGGCTCTCATCCCATGTGCATGGATTCTTTGAGTTGAACATGCGCAAAATGTGTACGATCATCCTGTTGACGACTTCTATCTAGCCATCAATCTGGGGATGGAAAGTTGTGGACTTTGTGAGCTTGGTGTCTAGCATTGACCATAGGCTAGACTAGAATGTACTAAGGAACCTGCTATCCTGGTCTGAGATTATAGACTGTGGGATACCAAAGTGTACCCACACTCATTCAAAGAAGAGTTTACCAGTGGCTTCTGTTGTGATATTCTTCTTGTAGGCTGCCATTATGGCCATCTTTGAGAATCTGTCAATGATCACAAACACACAGTCATTATCGTGCTTAGTAGAAGGAAGGCCTGACATGTAATCCATGGAGATGGATTCCCAAGGTCGACTAGGGGTAGGCAACGGAGTATAGAGGCCTTACTTATTGATGGATGGTTTAGCAATGGCATAGGCAGTGCATGATCAGATGTACTTCCCGACATCCTGTCGAAGGTTCTACTAATAGAAATACTTCTACAGTATTGCCACTATTTTCTCGACCCTGAAATGCCCAGCGACCCAACTGTAGTGCGCTTCCCAAATCATCTTGGCACGCTCGCTTGAAGGAACACAAAGGTGTCCCATGTGACATAGTAGAACATCCTGGAGGTGAAATTTTGGAACTCAGTTTCCCTCCAAGAGTGTCTGGTATGTGTGGTTGAATTCTGGATCAGTCTTGTAGAGAAGTGGCCAATCAGAAGTCTCGTGCCCACAAGAGTTGAGCATGGTGGTTATCGCCACGATCGGTGGTCAGCTGAGGTAGTCTGCAACATTATTGGTGCTTCCCTTCTTATACTTGATGTTCAAATGAAACTGTTGTAGATATGTGGACCACTTCTAATGGTGATCGTTCTGTAACTTCCCTTGTGTCTGTATGAACTGCAGGGGTCAGTGGTCTGTGTGGATGATCATTTCCTTTCGCAAAATGTAATGCTTCCATTGTTGGTAAGCCTGTACAATGGAATACCTCTCTTTGTCATAAGTGAGATATTTGTGGACTGTGTCAGACTGTGTCTCACTGTGATATGCCATTGGATGCCCTTGTTGAGAAAGGACTGCCCCAATAACATAGTCAGAGGCATCTGTCTCGATCTCAAATGGTTGTTGCAAGTTTGGTAATGTGAGCACTAGGGCACAACAGAGGCGATGTTTCAATTATGCAAATGCCTTCTGCTGAGTTTCCGACCAAAATAATTTTGCTTTCGCTCCTTCCTTGGTGACTTGACTCAAGGGACAAGTGATATGAGAGAATCCCAACACGAACTTGTGGTAGAAATTAGCAAGGTCCAGAAAGTTACGAAGCTTTGTTAGAGTAGTTGGGGCTGGCCAATCCCGAATGACTTGGATCTTGGTTGGATCCACATGTGCCCCGCACTCATCAATAATGTATCCCAGATGGTGAACCTGGGTCATGCCAAAAGTGCACTTGTCCAAATTGGCACACAATTTGTGCTATCGCAATGTTTGGAGGACCTGTCGGATGTGGTGGAGGTGCTCTTCCCAAGTCTGGCTGAAGATCAAGATGACATCCAAGTACACTACTACAAATGAGTTGGTGAATGGCTGCAAGATGTCATCCATTAGTCTCATGAAGGCTACAGGAGCATTTGTCAGCTCGAAAGGCATGACCAACCATTCGAAAAGGCCCTCCTTGGCTTTGAAGGCAGTCTTCCACACATCAGTCAGTTCGATCAGTACTTGGTGATACCCGAACTTTAAGTCGATATTGCTAAAATATTTCACTCCTTTAAGCTGGTCCAGGAGGTCATCAATCTGTGGGATCGGGTACGTATTCTAGACAGTGATCTTGTTCAGCGCCCGATAGTCAATACATAGTCTCCAAGTCCCATCCTTCTTCTGTACCAACACGATCGGGCTCCCATAGGGCGATGAACTTGGCAGGATGTGACCCTTTTGCAACAGCTCCTGAATTTGCCTCTTGATTTCATCATTCTCTAGAACAGAGCGTCGATATATCGGTCCATTGGGCAGCGGCGCACCTGGGGTCATATTGATGGGGTGCTTGACCTGACAGTGGAGAGGCACCCCGGTGGGTGAGGTGAATATGTCCTGGTACTCCTCCACGACCTTGTCCATTTGTTGTTGTCGTGCGGAGGGGCCCTATCTGGAGGTCATGGCCACGATCTTCTTCTTTCCCTAAGGGCAGATCATCAAGAAAACAAACTTCCCAGTTTTGGAAATGAGCTTGTTGCATTGTTTTGCAGTAACCAAAGAGATAACGGCAGGAGGGGGTNTTCTTCTTTCCCTAAGGGCAGATCATCAAGAAAACAAACTTCCCAGTTTTGGAAATGAGCTTGTTGCATTGTTTTGCAGTAACCAAAGAGATAACGGCAGGAGGTGGTACCTCTCGTATCCTGTACAAATTATTTCCCAATGTAATAATAACAGCGCGAGGCCGGGACTCATACATAGCATGTCGCTTCCATAAGTATGGTTGACCTAAGAATACATCACAAACATCAAGAGGAGCAATATCACATAATACCTCATCGATGAAGGCCTTGATGTTGTAGGGAAGGCGACACTGCTGGCTGATGCGGAGATCCCGTCCTTGGTGAAGCCACCTGATGGTGTACGGCTGCGGGTGTGTTGTGGTTGGAAAACCCAACCGCTTCATGACCTCTACTAAAATCAAGTTATTTTGGCTCCCACTGTCGATAATGAACTGTAGCAGGGAAACCTTTACCCACATCCGGGAGTGGAAAAGATGCTCCTCCTGCTCTGAATCTTCTGGTTCTTCCTTTTGGATCTTCGTGGTAGCAACGGTGGCATTGGGCTCTACATCGATAATATTCTTCCCTCTGTCATTCCCATTCTTGGGTTTTGATTCAGTGTTAGAGTATGCATATGATTCAAAAGGCTTTACCTTAGCCACCAGTGACTGCTTGGCCCGACACTCACTTGTGTTGTGAGTGGGGCTCTTATGGAACTCACACCACTTTCCCGCTTCCTTCTTCAGATTTGTAGTGTTGCTCTTTGCTTAAGTCTTTGGCAATTTTTCTTGAGTTTCCATGCCTTGGATGTGTCCTTGGTTATACGGTTTGGGGGCACCTTTCCCCTGTTTCTGATTCGCAGATCCAAAGTCTCACTTTTTCTGTTTGAAATTTTGCTCAATTTTGGCAGCATACCGATATGTCGTACCAAGCGAGGAGATGTCGAGGAACTCCATTTCCTCCTGAATGTATCTGTGTAGACAACTGTGGTACTTCAGCACCAAATGTTTCTCTGAATCTTTGATACCCAACTTGGTGTGCAAGGTATGGAACAGATTCGTCAGCTTATGCACATCTTGATCTCTTTGCTGCCGCAGCGTAGTCCATTGTATGTACTTGTCCTCATAGCTCCCCATCGGATAATATTGTCCCTTTATGGCATCTTGGAAAGAATTCCAAGTGGGTATGACTAAGAATAGAGAGTGTTCATCCTCATCCTTTCTCTCACAGTAGGTTTCCCACCAGTCCTTGACATGGGGGGTGGCTTTGAGTAGAGAAAAAGTAATCATTTCCCGGTCAGAAAAGTCATGAACCGAGAAATATCCTTCTAATAGATTCAACCATCTATCTACGGAGTCTACATCTATTCAGCCATAAAATATGGAAATTTCAAAGTTTACTTGTACCTTAAAAGGGGTTGCGCCTCCAGAGTGGCTGCTAGATGCAGATGCGCCGCCAGTGGGAAGTCGTTGAAGGATCTGGGTGAAGTTATCCATCATCGTGTTCCTTTGTTTTTCAAGGGCCTCCTTAAGAAAAATTTTGATAGGATCTTCTACGCCCTCATCTTTCTTTTCATCCTCCATGGGTGTCCGTTGGGATTTGCGAGGCTGATCTTGCAAAGGTTCAACCAGATCGAGCCCTGACTCTTTATACCCCGCCCTCGTTGGGGACATGCAAAGAAGGATCGAGAAATAGCAGATTGCTCTGATACCACTGATCCAGATTTATGCAGGAATGCAACAGAATACACAAATAACCATAGAAACAAATATGCAGCAAAAATAACACTTCATTTCATTAATCAATAACTGAAACTTGTTTACATACAGAATGGAAATAAACTAGCTAGAGTGCTAGTAGCTTATCTATGAGAAGAGATGTGGCGACTACATGCCTTTGAACTCTATGTTACAATGAGGCTCGAAGGCCTATATATTATTGAGAAACAATGGAAACCCTACACATCCCAAAACCTAACCCTACGAGGTGAAACGCCAGAATGTGGGCCTCGTTGGGTAACTTGGTACATCAATTTCCCGGGGTCGTAACTTTACCATACTACCTCCGTTTGATGCGCATGATACATCGTTAGAAATATCTATTTAAGGAATACATCCTTAAATAATAAATATGAAGTTTGAAATGGACTCGTATTTTCCTGACCATTCGATGCCGAAAAAACGTCGTTTATGGCCTCAAAACAGCTCCGGAAGATTAGGACCCGAAAACTGCCAAAAATAGTAAATTGTGCTACAATTAAGGAAACTGGAAAAATGAAAGAAACAATGGTGGGGGGGGCAAGTGGAATAGGTGGGTGGCCACCAATATCCTCCTGGATCACCAGTGCTTGTGTTACATGATTTGCATCAACCTTTCAAGATTGAGATGGATGCCTTAGACTATGCCTTAGGGGTGGTGTTCACGCAGTCTGGTCACCCGATCGCTTTTCATTCAGAAACATTCAATGACACTGTTAGGACGTAATCGACATATGAAAAGGAGCTCTATGCCATTGTTCAAGCACTCAAGCAATGGAAACACCATGTCCTTGGCAAGGAACTGGTCGTTCATACCGACCATAAGCCCCTACAATTTGCTCCATCCTAGTCCAAGCTACACATAACTCGACAACTCAAGTGGATTACTTACCTACAACAATTCCAATTGGTAATTAAGTATCAAAAAGGAAAATCTAATGCCACAACTAATTGTCTAATTCGAACACCCATTACTCTGCTTCTTACAATAATGAGTATGCAGGGATATGACACCACCACTTGGACTTAGTTGTATCAAGTAGACAATGAATTTTCATCAGTCTATTGACAACTTTAGACCGACAAGTTGTCTACCACTGACTATTTCCTGAAAGACACCTTCCTATGCAAGCTTGAATAGCTTTGTGTACCGACAAGTGAGCACCGACATAAGATCATTTGGGATGCACACTATATCAAGACTACAGGACACTTTGGACTGGGAAAGACCTTCTTCATTCTTCATAAGTATTTTTACTCACCTACACTTAAATCTAATGTCATCAAGTACATCCGCTCATGCGTGGTTTGTGTCATTTCTAAACCACCTAACAAATGACAAGGATTATATATGCCCTTTCCAGTTCCTAATCGATCTTGGGAATCTATTTATATGGATTACTTGACCGGATACCCTATCACCAAGTATCAACATGACACAATCTTGGTCGTAGTGTATATATTTTCCAAGATGGACAATCTCATTCTTTGTAAGAAGACGAAGACAATGCAATAGACTGCTTAGCTCTTCTTTGAACATGTCTGGAATCATTTTGGCTTACTGATAACTATTGTTTCCAATACAGATGCCAAATCTGTCAACATTTTATGGAAAACCCTCTGAAAGAATCTAGACATGCAACTTTATTTATCGACAACATTCCACCCTCAGACAGATGGACAGGCAGAAATTGTGAATCACTTGGTTATACAACTGCTCCACATGTATAACCATAAGAATCGTCAAACATGGGATGAAAGTCTCACATACATTTAGCACAGTACCAATCATGCTCATCATAGCTCTACAGGTAAGAGTCCATTTGAAATATGCTATGGATTTCAATCCTCAGCGCCTATTAACTTGATCAGTCCTTCAACACAATTGGAAAAATTTGATCATGGACATTAAGAAGTTGAGAAATCACTCAAGTTCAAGGATCAAATTTGCAACATTTAGAAACAAGCACATGAGATGTTATAGCGAGCTAATACGGAACCTAAGGCCCAATATGAAACGCATCACATTCCTCATTCCTTTCAAGTTGGGGATAAGGTCTAGCTACACCTCAAGAAATATCGGTTCACTCATCCATACAAGAAGCTAAAGCATTTGTGTTATGGTCCATACATTGTTCTTGAGCAAGTTGGAGAAAATGTTTTCAAGATTGACATTTCTTCATACCTAAGTCTACATCCAGTCTTTAATGTGGATATACTTTGACCATATCATGCACCGTTGCTAGAACAAACAAACATGCAGACAAAAAAACTTGAAGACATACATCCATATGTCCAAGAGCCTCTTCCTTATGTCACAATTGAGGGATGAAGAGTATACCATACAAGGATGCAAGCAATTCTCTTGTTTCAGGAAGCTAAAGCAGGATAACTCCTAGCCCAAGGAAAGTGGCATTCTACTGATGAATTGTCCAAGAAGTTTACTCATCTGCCTGAGTAAGAAATGGGGACCATTGCTTCTTAAGGAGGGATGAATGATCCATCCAAGAAGTCGATTGGATTGTTTGACACTATTTTTTACGACAGGGAAACAAAAAGAATTGTGAAGAGGACCGAGAGGAAGGTAGAGACTGGGGGGTAGTCAGGGAAAATGATAAATGATACAATCGTAGTGTATGGGACAAATAAGGACCCAAGGTTCACTATCAGGGCTGGAGCAACATTGATCCATGCTTCTGAGGACAATGTGGATCAGATAATGACTGATCTTGAACAGTCAAAGAAATCTGCTGCCCAACTAAAAGATACCCTAAGAAGGGAGAGAGAGGAAAGTAGTAAATTGAAAAGGAAGTTTGAAGACATGCAACATGAAATAAAGTCTTCAAAAGCAGAGCTCCAGTTCCTCCAAGTAGAGAAGAGATCTCTGGAGGTTGCCCAGGAAAGTCTAGAAAAAATGCAGCAGGAATGTCAGGGGCTAAGGACTGAAAAGGATAAGTTGCAAACGATAGGTGAAAGCATTCGTATAGAAAATGATCAGTTGCTAAGTAAGATAGGGGAGCTGGAGTTACAGAAATATGCCTTGGAGGAGTCAGAGAGGAAATCTTAGGTGCAGACAGCAGAGCTTAAGGAACAAGTTGCTTCATTAGTAGCAGCTCTAGAAGAAGCCAGGGAATAACAAGCTAACCTTCAGCCTTTCAAGGAGCATGTTCTAGCACAAAGGAGCAAGATGCACCAACTGTAAGTATCAATAGAAGAATAGAGGTTCAAGGTTGTATAGATAGACAATAGACTAGAAGAAATGTTTAGAAACTTCTTCATATTTCGTGGACAGATCACAGGACATTCTAGACGTCCTGACGGGAAGAATAGCCAGATTATAAGCGAATGAGGAAATCCCTGCAGATCTGCTAACAAAAGATCAACAAGGCCTGAGACAAGAGTATGATTTATTGGATTTTGCCATAAACACAGCCGAAGAATTTAAGAAGGCTGTAAAGAAGACAAAGGGAGCTTGTACAGAGTTCTGCAGAAGACTTTTGATTAGTTACAACCGTTGCCAGGTTGCTGCTGAACAGAGAATGGGCACCTTTCCAGACCACAACCTGTTTTTGGAGATGTTGCAAAGTAGATATCAGGAAGATGAACAAAGGATTCATCACATCAAATCCCTAGATGAGCAGACCCTGAGAAATGAGGTGGCCCATTCAGGGGCCAGTGTACAGTTGCTAGAGGATCAACTACGCCTGAGCTCAGCTAGGATCGAAGTAATAAAAAATCAGGCCGCTAAATTTGAAATCAATATTCGTTTTTTAGAACCTTTTGAGTTCGAAAATATTGCCTCAAAAGCTTCAGCATGGAAGAAGTTCTTGAATAGTCAAGTGGGGCCCTCCTCATAAGTGCTTTATTTGTTTGTTTTTATTGTAATATATTGTAAATTCTATAAGCACTTAATGTGAGAAAATTGTGGGAGGTGAAGCGTTGGGGAAGCCCAAGAGTCATTTGTGGGCAGCCCAATAGTTTTTCTCTTGTATAAATATAGAAGAATTAGATAGAAGTGGGGGATTTTTCCCGGAGAAACTTGTGAACTAGTTGTTGTAAGAGGAACTACTTCGTTTTTCAATAATAAAAATTACAATTTTGCCCGTTGGAGAAAGTGTTGTGTGGAATGTTCAAATGTGATGAAATGAACGATGTTGAAGGGGAACTATTTCGTTTTCAGATGTGTTTCATTAACTGTGAGAGCATTATAAATTTCTAAACCTATATTCTTATTTGAATGTTCTCTGGTTTATTCTGTGATAATTTCCACTATGAGTAATGAATGTTTTAACAGATGACGAGCTATCTTGTTGTGCATATCTTCATTTATGTTTATGTGTTTTGATTATAAGAACAACTATCTGTGATTTATCTTAACATATGAATAGTATTACATTACTCATGAATTAATAATATCACTCCCTAGGGACAGCTTAGTTAGTATTGTTTTTTAGTTGTGTGTGATTTAGATGCAAGAGAGTCTAAGACGAGAGGTAAGAACCTGCGCATCACATTGTGACCACTCCTCGCATTCTTCATCAATCTGCATCTTATATAGGCACTTGCATATCACACTTAAAGTAAAAAATACAAAAATATACATGGTGGACCAGGCTGCAACCAGTAAAACCCTTTTGTTATTGTTACTTGACCTACGGTAACCGAACTACAAACCGGACGGATTCCCTACACCAAACAGTGATGGGCTAGTTGTGAACATTGAATGGGGAGAATCCCTTGCTGTTGTTGCCTGTGAATTTCCAGGCCTCAACATTTTCTGGTGCTAGAAGGAGGGCCACTAGTGCATGGTTGGCTGGGGAAATCCATTTCCTCGAAATTACTCCACCAGTGATAGTTTTGAAAGCAGTTTATTTCTTGATCCAAATACTGAAGAGAATAGAGAACATTTGTTTGCTGTGGACAACCAAGTAGTAAATGATTTGAGAAGACACACACGGGCTTATGTAAAAGGTATTGGAGGATTACGCACTATGCCTGATTTACCCCGAAGAGAATACAAGAAGAAAGATCGTCCCATCTTGGAAGATTCAGTGTTGGTTGGAGATTTGGAAGAGTTAGTAGAAGTAGCATTACAGGAAGTTGTTCAACCTTTGAATCAAGTAGGCCCAAACACCCCTTACTGTTCTCCTGTGCATACTCATGTTCCTTCACCTCCTCACTCTCCACCCAGACTCATGGCAGGAATAAATGAAAATCAGCCACTTAACCCACCAAATCCACCACCTGCTTGGAAAGCCAGATCACCCCTGAACTTAACACCTCTGTTGCATGACTTACCTCAAGCTTTTGAAAATATGCTGCCCAAGTTTGATCCAAATGAGAAAGTTGTAGTAGATGACCATTTGCAAAGTTTCTATTTGGCAATAGAAGGATTAAGAGCTGGGGAACATGAGGATGTGGTTTGTAGACTTTTTCCACACACCCTTAAAGGAGCAGCAACATCATGGTACTTTGGTCTACCTGCAAACTCTATCCCAGACTAGGATACCTTTGAAAGGATTTTCTGAAGTAAGTATGCAGCCCAAAAGATGCATGCAACACTAATGAAAGGTTTAGGCGCTTTAAAAAAAGAAAGGAAAGAAAAGGTACATAATTTTACTCAAAGATTTTTTGCTTACCTTAAGAACTTCTTTGCAGTTGATAAGCCCTCTGACAAAGTTCTGATTGAATATTATACCTCAGCTTTAGGTCCCGACTTGGCTATATTCACAAAAGCTCAAGTCAAGCCTACATTATCAGAGACTTATGAAGAAGCAAAAAGAGTAGAGACTGAAAAGGAAAGTATAGAAGATTATCCTGAGCAGTTTGGAGAAAAAACTTCCGGGAAGAGAGCCTTATTGCTATCTAAACCTAAAGAAGAGCAATCACATGATTTTGAGGGGATGTTAAAGATGATTCAAAAGCTATCCAACAGAATAATAGATCTGGAGAAAGAAAAGGAGGCTCAGAAAGCTTATAAGCCTTATTACAAAAAAAGAGAGGATAACAACCAACCCAAACCTCCTCCATATGGTTCAGCATCGATGAATTTAACGGAGGTAGGGATGGATAATTTTTGCACTTTCCAACAACAACCCCATTCTGAAAAGAATTGTCCTCAATGGATAAATTCATTGACATTGGTGATGAATTAGCTTTTGGACTCTAAATTAACCGAGGATAGTGATGAAGAGGAAAAAGGTAGTAAAATCTCAGAAAAACAAGAGAATGATACCATGTTTTTATGGGATCGTGTCTCGCTTTTTTATACATAAAGAAGTACTCTAAAACCTGAGAGTATACCAGAAATTCAAATGGAAACAAAAGGCCTGGATTTGGTTAATAAAGACAATTCAATGATCTCAAAGATTAAGAAGTTGCAAGAGAATGTCAGGAAAAAACCAAAGAACAATGTTGATGGCAAAGTACCTGAAATCACCAGCCAAGATCCGAAGCAAATCAACAAGCCTATTAAGCCTATGGAAGACCAAGTGGGTGTTAACAAAGAAAATACTAAAAGTCCTGAAGAGCCCAAGGAAGAGATACCCATCAAAAACCAACCTATGGAGGAAGATGTCGAATCAATTGGGGAAGGTAAAGCTAGGTTTAAAACCCCACCTTTCCTTTTGACTTTGGAAATTTTAAACCATAAGGTGCATAATTGTTTGGTAGATTCTGTATCATCAGTGAATGTTATGCCACTCATAGTTTGCAAAAAAATTATTGGGCAGCCAAAACCTACTGCTTGGGAAGTCACCCAATTAGATAGAACTAGTGTCAAAGTAGTTGGGGAAATGGAGGATGTTCTCATTTGTTTATCTGCAAATGAAAAGATATGTCAATTTATTGATATTGTGGTGGTAGACATACCGGATGGGTATGGACTTATTTTGAACCGAGACTGGTCCGCAAGGTTAAAGGGGTATTTTGCTTCAGATTGGTCACACTTATGGCTGCCTCATAAAGGGGTCCCAAACCGGATCAAAATATTAAGGGAACCTTACATGAAACACACTATCACTAGGTTGGAAGAAGAAAAGGAATCAACAAATTCTGTTTTGGGGAATTATCTAATGGAGCTTGAACTAAGACATCTGGTATCAGAAGAAGCCAGCAATATAACTAATACTCATCCCGATCTCCTTCAATGTTCACGGGCTGATGGGATTGATTGTAAACTGGTAGATGTAGTTTCTGTTTCAAAAATAGCAGAATTAGATAATGGTTTGGTATTTCACATATGCAATCGAGCCTAGCCCCTCAACTCGTAAGTTGGTAGATCTATAGGGGTGGGCACAGAACTGATCAGGTAATGGTTGGTTCTCAGGTTTTGCTTTGATTTTGTGTTTTGATAACCGTGTACATAAATAATTTGATGCAGTTTTTCATTTTGATTTGCCGTTGTTGTTTCTAGTTATTTTTGTTTTGTTTTGAATAAAAGAGGCAAACTTTTGGTTGCATGGGAAGCATCAGGGTTCTCGATTAACTGAAATCTTTGGCATAAGACTGTGCATTTTGGTTTGAAATGATAGAATTTCTTCTAGTAAGTAGTTTTCCTAAATGGCTATGCACTCATTGAAGTCCTACTTAACCCCGAAAATAACTTGAAATCAAAAGGTTTGGAATACTATTTCGAGGCTCCATCCATTGCACATATAAAATGTCCTAGGGGGTAACAGCAAAGGACCCACGGAAAGGAAGCAAGGTAAATGGTTTATTATATATAAATGATCCCATGCCATGATTGAAAAAACCTAGAGGCTGTTAAGAGTCAAAACTCCTAAAAGAAGCAATACATATCAAAGCAAAGTATAAAAAACATGAATACCAAATTTTCCCAAAGTTCTTCTCTGCCCGTGAGCTGAAAAGTAAATACATCTCTCACACAAAAGGACACTATGGATAGAAGAGCCTGAATAAAATTCAGAAAGAAGGCATATGGAGGACTCAAAAGAACAAAAAGTTAAAAAGGCACAAAAGTGCAATTGGCATAGGAATGAGGAACAAATGAATATTTCTGTTTACCATATGTTACGATCTTGTGGTGTCCAAGCTAGAAACTACCCAAAGACAGAGGTAAAATGTAACTCATCTGCTCAGCCTCATAAGATTTATCCAGACTTTGATGATTTTGGTGTTTCCATTTCCAAAATGGACTATTATCAATGGTTTACATGCATGTGTTTTCCAGTTTAGGAATACAAGCATCTAGAAGAATTCAACTTATGAGTTTAATGATTAAACAGTCTTCTACGGGGAGAAAAGTTGATTCCGAAATCTTGGGTTCACCAGGTAGTCGCCAATTGTTGCAGCTACAACAATTTCCCAAAATTCTAAAAATTTTGGGACCCTCCTTTTATCTTGTTTTGCTCATCTTGTTTGGGTTCGCTTGATTTTTCTCATGTTTATGCAAATGCTGTTGATGCTGTCTATGGCTTACATTGAGTTCTTACAGCATCGTCAAAAGTTGTCGAGACTATGGATCGGAAATGTAGTTAACTGCGCACCCGCTGTTGCGGAGATGTAGTTGAGAGACGGTCCGATCCAAGATATATGTCCTCCGATGTGCTTTACTTTTAATTTTCTCATTATCGGCGGCCTTATTGGAATGCCGTCGAAGCTTTTTGTCTCTACAGTTTCCGCCATTGCAGATGATGTGTTGCAAGCCCCTCGATGGTTGTATTGATTTTTTTCGATCCCCGCCCATTTGATTCGTGAGTCCTTAGTTTTTAACTTCCATCGTTGCGGCTCTAGAAGGCACTATTCTTCCGATTTAGTTTGACTATGTTTGCCGCTTGGCTGATCTTTTTCACTTAAGTCATGTTTGTTTACCTCCAATTTTAACTGGTCTGCGAAACTCGGTGTCTTTATGGTTTCCGTTGTTGCGGCACTTCAACCAACTATTGGTCCGATGTCTTAGTCCAGTGAGCTCCGATGCGAAGCGTTTATTTGTTGCTCTTGCCGATGTTCCATTTGACATTGCGGATCTCGTATTCGTTTCATCATACGCCGTTGCGGAGATGCTGCTGACATGATCACCGATCCCGTAGTCGATTTGCCGCCCGATGGTCTTATTTTTCTCGTTGATTGTTTGTTTACCGGGATATATATATTGAGGGATTGGGGTTTATTATTTTCTATTGTTTTTTATGCGAATTTCCCGTGCTGTCGTTGTCATTTCGAGCAGGACACTGTACTCACTATCGGTACCTCGCTCCTAGGTGGCTCTGCCGTGGACGTTTATGGATTCTTCTCGGCTAGTCGAACAATGCCTTGCCAGGTAGGCCTTTTCCCCGTTTCTACCTCTTCTTTTTGAATTATTGAACTGGGGTTTGTCACCCTTGGTTAGTTCCAACCTCCATGGTTAATGAATACCTAGTTTTACGTTTTCAGCGCTTATATAGTTCATGTAGACTATATGGCTGTCCGGTGGGGGGATTTTTGTTTGCTGAATGATTAGATTCGCTGCCGTTATGAGCTTGCGCACCGCACCTGGCTGTTTGGGAAACCGATGCAGACGAGCGTTACGCTGTCTGCACCAGTTTCCCCCAGTCTATATATGGCCGTCCGGGGAGGGTAGTTCCCTGTTAGTTTACAGAGGAAGGCGTTTTCTTGTTTTTTTGAAGTATCGAGGTTTTGGTTTCCCAGTTTTGGGTCGCTCGCATTTATTGTGGACCAAGGTCGCGGTTTTGAGGTTACACCCCATTGGGATGAGATTGGGAATAGGACGATTTATTTCATGGCGCCGAGGGTATAGTTGAAACTGTCTACCCTGACGGGGGGGTGTTCTTCAGTTTAGCGAGGCCATGACGTTATGAGTCAATTATGCAAATTTTAGTCATGGGCTGGTTTTAGCTCTTTTTGCATATTGGTTTTGTGCAGGAACACTTGGTAGATAAATGTTGTTTTTTTATTTTTCATAGCTTCAACCATGACTAGCCTAAACGAGGTAAATGCTCATGTAGTCTGTCTTCATTCTTTGAATATTATTTATAAATGGCTCAACAGGATCTAAAGGATTTTGTGCATGATAGGGAATTGCTTCCGAATCTGAGATGTCTAAGAGGCAAAAGAAGAAGGCCCCTATAGTGGAGGAGGAACCTGATGTTGAAATTGTCACCAAGGCTGAATACACTTATGAAGACACCAGATGCATGGTGGGTGTGGAACCTGAATATAAATCGGGGGGAAATCTACAGACTGATAACACATCGGGAGGTACCTAACACAGGTTTTGAGGAAGAAACTATATATGCAAATATAGAGAGATCTGCTTTGATGAGGGTTGCTACCAGAACTAAGCTTTTCCTGTGCTCAGAGGTGATTGTATGGATTCTGCCCAGGGCAGATGTAACTACCATGATTTTGGCCAACGTTGACAAATAGGGTTATGCTGTTTATAGCCCTGGTTACGTATCACTAGCCTACCACTTACAGGAGGCCCAAGTATACTTGACTAAAGACTGGCTAAAGAAAATTAATCTGGACCTAGTTGAGACACTGAAAAGAATGCTGGTACCTGGCAAGAGTTTCAGAACTAGGCCATCAGGGGAATATGACACTGCCACCTTAAGGACCCCTTACAGGTTGATTGCCCTAATGCTGAACAAGATTTTCGAGAGAGCCCACGGTAAAAGTTTTAAGTTGGGTTGGGTCCCTATCATCTTGTATCTTGCAACCCAAGGGACCATTTTCAACTGAGCAAACATTGTATCAAACAGCCTCTCAGCCTGCATTGCTTCAGCATTGGGAGGGGTGTCCTAGAAAAAATCATAGTTCTACATGAGCTCTATACTGATTGATTGCATACTATGCAATCAACCCTTCCCAAACCTGAGGTGTATTTGGGACCGAGAGAGAACACCAGTCTACTCAGCCTACAAGCCACTGTGGGCACATAAGTACCATAGTCACTATAGAGAAGTGTGTGAACACTTCATTATGCCATTATATACATTAATTTTCTTAAAAGAATGCAATTGCATGTTGGAAGAAGCGTTGCAGGTTATTGAAGAATATGTGGATTACTACTTAACGGAGGATGGATTGTATATCAGAATGTATGGATGCTCCAGAGCACCTTCACTACTTCCAAAATATGCCACTGATTATGTGGTACACAAGGAGGCTGTCAGACAGGTCTTCTTGGATGGCATATGGAGTTTTTTATTTGAACATAAAAAGGCAACTTATCCTCCCTTACCATTCAGGTTGGGAAGCTATAAGTTGATAAGAGTTAAGAAAGCCAATGAATTTGTAGAAGAATTAGGGAAATTCCATTTTGGGGAAATAAATTTCCACAAGAATGATTCCCGGAATAAAGTGGTAGAGCACTGCAGGGAAGCAAATGTACATTTTGAGCATACAAGCCACTAGGACAAAGATGAATCCATTTTCCGAAATGCAGAAAATATAACTGCATTAAAAAGAAGATTTAAAAAGAAAATCACTACTAAAGGCGGGAAAGGACAAGATGAGTAGAAAAAAGTAGAGGAAAAGGAGGCTAGGAAAAGATATGAAGATGCTAGGAGACTAGCACAAGAGGCCGAAAGCTGGCTTAAAGGTGAGGAGGAAGAAAAGAGAAAAGCTGAACAAGAAGCAGCTAGAAGAGCAAAAGAAGCTGCCAGGAAGGAAGAAGAAGAAAGGAAAAGGAAAATGGATGAGGAACTTAGGAAGCAGGAAGCAGAAAGATTAAAACTGACAGGGTCCCTGACAGAGCAACAAGCTTCCGATCCTGTAGACATTCAGGTTTAGGATATGGGTAATCCTGATTTTCAAGACCCTGAGGCAGCTGCTAGCAGCACATTAGGACAGGCTGTTGTTCCTACCTTAAGGTTGATCCCTTTTGAACAGAAAAAAGGGGAAGAGGTGTCGGACTTCAACACTATTTTTTACGACAGGGAAACAAAAATAATTGTGAAGAGGACCAAGAGGAAGGTAGAGACTGGGGGCAGTTGGGGAAAATGATAAATGATAAATGATACAACTGTAGTGTATGGGACAGATAAGGACCCAAGGTTCACTATCAAGGCTGGAGCAGCATTGATCCATGCTTCTGAGGACAATGTGGATTGGATAATGACTGATCTTGAACAGTCAAATAAATCTGCTGCCCAACTAAAAGATACCCTAAGAAGGGAGAGAGAGGAAAGTAGTAAAATGAAAAGGAAGTTTGAAGACATGCAACATGAAATAAAGTCTTCAAAAGTAGAGCTGCAGTTCCTCCAAGTAGAGAAGAGATCTCTAAATATTGCCCAGGAAAGTCTAGAAAAATTGCAGCAGGAATGTCAGGGGCTAAGGACTGAAAAGGATGAGTTGAAAATGATAGGTGAAAGCCTTCCTATAGAAAAGGATCAACTGCTAAGTAAGATAGGGGAGCTAGAGTTATAGAAAGATTCCTTGGAGGAGTCAAAGAGGAAATCTCAGGTGCAGACAACAAAGCTTAAGGAACAAGTTGCTTCATTAGTAGCAGCTCTAGAAGAAGCCAGGGAACAACAAGCTAACCTTCATCCTTTCAAGGAGCATGTTCTAGCACAAAGGAGCAAGATGCACCAACTGCAAGTATCAATAGAAGAAGAGAGGTGCAAGGTTGTACAGATAGACAATAGACTAGAAGAAATTTTATAAACTTCTTCATATTTCATGGACAGATCATAGGACATTCTAGAAGTCTTGACGGGAAGAATAGCCAGATTAGAAACGAATGAGGAAATCCCTGCAGATCTACCAGCAAAAGATCAACAAGGCCTGAGACAAGACTATGATTTATTGGAGTTTTCCATAAACACAGTCGAATAATTTAAGAAGGCTGTAAAGAAGACAAAGGGAGCTTGTATAGAGTTCTGCAGAAGACTTTTGATTACTTACAATCATTGCCAGGTTGCTGCTGAATAGAGAATGGACACCTTTCCAGACCACAACCTATTTTTGGAGATGTTGCAAAGTAGATATCAGGAAGATGAACAAAGGATTCAGCACATCAAAGCCCTAGATGAGCAGACCCTGAGAAGTGAGGTGGCCCATTCAGCGGTCATTGTACAGTTGCTAGAGGATCAACTACGCCTGAGCTCAGCTAGGATCGAAGTAATAAGAAATCAGGCCGCTAAATTTGAAATCAATATTCATTTTTTAGAACCTTCTGAGTTCGAAAATATTGGCTTAGAAGCTTCAACATCGAAGAAGTTCTTGAACAGTCAAGTGGGGCCCTCCTCATAAGTGCTTTATTTGTTTATTTTTATTGTAATATATTGTAAATTCTATAAGCACTTAATGTGAGAAAATTGTGGGAGGTGAAGCATTGGGGAAGCCCAATAGTCATTTGTGGGCAGCCCAATAGTTTTGCTCTTGTATAAATATAGAAGAATTAGATAGAAGTCGGGGATTTTTCCCAGAGAAACTTGTGAACTACTTGTTGTAAGAGGAACTACTTCGTTTTGCAATAATAAAAATTACAATTTTGCCTGTTGGAGAAAGTGATGTGTGGAATGTTCAAATGTGATGAAATGAACATTGTTGAAGGAGAACTATTTCATTTTCAGCTGTGTTTCATTAACTGTGAGAGCGTTCTAAATTTCTGAACCTATGTTCTTATTTGAATGTTCTCTGGTTTATTCTGTGATAATTTCCACTATGAGTAATGAATGTTTTAACAGATGACGAGCTATCTTGTTGTGCATATCTTCATTTATGTTTATGTGTTTTGATTCTAAGAACAACTATCTGTGATTTATCTTAACATATGAACAGTATTACATTACTCATGAATTAATAATATCGCTCCCTAGGGACAGCTTAGTTAGTATTGTTTTTCAGTTGTGTGTGATTTAGATGCAAGAGAGTCTAAGACGAGAGGTAAGAACCTGCGCATCACATTGTGACCACTCCTCACATTCTTCATCAATCTACATCTTAGATAGGCACTTGCATATCACACTTAAAGTAAAAAATACAAAAATATACACGGTGGACTGGGCCACAACTGGTAAAACCCTTTTGTTTTTGTTACTTGACCTACGGTAGCTGGACTGCAAACCGGACGGATTCCCTACACCAAACAGTCACGGGCTAGTTGGGAACGTTGACTGGGGAGAATCCCTTGCTGTTGTTGCCTACGAATTTCCAGGCCTCAACATGAGCGTAACAGGAAGGCACCCAAGTGTTTCAACACACTCTATATAAACCTGTACATTAATGTATTATGGAGTTAGTGATGCATGTAACAGAGTACATAGAGAATTTATAGAAGAACTTTGTTCTGAATTCTTGCATCTTGTCTAAAAAGCTATTCTTATTGCTTGATTATTTTGATTTGAAGACATATTCTAAATTTCTTTCGCCAGAACATAACTTGACTCCTTAATTCGAACCTGTTGTCCCCCATTGAACAACTGGGTGACACATATCACAAATATTTCATTAAAAAATTGTTTCACCATTCACAAAACTTGAACAAAATATTTGGTTGGGTATTAATTTGCAAATCACAGTAGCAATTATTTCTAGCTTAGTCTGACGTGTTAAAGGATGGATAAAAGTAATACAAAGTGAGCCAATAACCATACATCATTTGATACAGATGAGTCACTAATTGCACCTCGCCCTTCTTATGTGGGACAAACCACTTATATACCCATCGAGTGAGGGTATGAATAGGTAATTCCCTTCAGTCTAAGGTAAAGGTAAACCTACAGTGAAGGTTGTTTCAATAGAACTTGAATAGGGTTACAACGGAGGTCCAGTTCAACCATATTTTCTCGAAATGAGAGAAATTCACTTAGCTAGTGTTGATTTTGAAACGAGATAGCCTTGGGTCCCTTTCCAAAGTAGATTGAGTGTTAGTGGCTAGGATTAAAAAGCCGTCAGATGCATCGCAAATATTTTTTTGAACCACTATGAAATATAGCATTGGTAAATGATAACTTGTCTCTTTGATTTTTATTTCTGAATGTTCTACAACTAAGTCATATAGAGCCAGAGATTCAAAACCTTCAAAACCACGAGATTGCATAGGTAGCCTCATATCTCCTCTGACAAGCAAAAGTTCCTTGTGATAGGATTGGGAGCTTTCTATGTGTTATCTTCAACCATCTATATTGAACCACAACACATTTCTTCAAAATCGGCGACGACAATGTCACATACAAGCTCAATGTGGTATAGGTCTCCATGTAATGTCATATGAGTAATTTCACCACCTTTCAAAAAGTACAAAGTAGATATAGTGTAAACTTGTACCTTTGAACACTTGAATTTTAGCCTGCCAAAGATTAGTTCTTCCTTCAGAAGCAGACCTTGGGATAATCAGCTTGTGATGCCAAGCACCAATGGAGATAAGAGATCCACTAACATATAATTGTTTGCCATCTTCTACTTCTGCTTCTAGATTCCATTTTACCTTACACAACTTTTGTCTCCTATTACTTGTATTCTTTGAACATGCAAACACTTTCTTTAGAGCCACTAATTGAAACTGTATATAAAATCTAGTTGTGCCTAGCCAAAGAACATCATTACCATTATGTAGTTGATTTCTTCGTGGAATCAACCAAGTAAAACAGTGTGATAATGAGTATCGTCTTATCTCCAATATTTTTGAACTTGCACGTTGAAATGCTTCATCGCCCACATATTTGTGGGGATTGAAAGAATCCCAAACCTCTTGGCATACACTCACCATCTCCACGATTGTCAAGGGTTTTAATTTCAGCTAAACCATTGGAAATGGCACATGCCCACTAAGGAAAAAAAATATTTTGGTCTCTCTATTTCTTCAACATTGAATTTACATAAGCCAAATCCTTTGATTAACCTTAATTTGGAAGCTTGTTTAGAAATGCAACGAGAAGGAAGTATTCTCGTATCTAATATTGACAAACTCTAGGCATTGATTGACAGCTTATAAGTCCCATTTGAAACCCGGATCTATCAAGCATCGAGAGGGATCCAATTTCTTGAGGTGTACATCTTTTACCATTTAGATCCCTCTCAGTACTTGATAGCTCTGGGTTTAAAATGGATCTTTTCTAGTTTTATATTTTTTATATTTTATTTAAGTCAATATGTAATTTATATTTTTCATTTTTTTTAATATTTAATATTTTTTATTTATGTCGACTAACATAACATGACTAACATGATAGAATCTTCTCATACTGGGTTGGAGAGCACCTCGCTTCTCTCGATGCAATAAGTCAAATCCTTTAATTAACCTTAATTTAGAAACTTGTTTAGAAAACAAAATGCAACGAGAAGGAAAGTATTCTCGTATCTAATATTGACAAACTCTAGGCATTGATTGACAACTTATAAGTTAAGGTAATTGTCATATATAGCCTTGCCATCACATTGATACGTTGTGCTAAGGAGTAAGCCAATAAAATATTAAGGAATAACCACCCTACTAACCCAACCAAGTTGTGTAGTATGACTTAAGGGTGTAGTATTATAAGAAAAAGTATCGTCACTAGGTTGTGTCTGTTTGTCCCCTTTGGTCATTTTTCGGTTCACGGGTGGTCTTAGGTTCATGGAGTTCCCCCTTTTCGTAGAGGGCTAGTACCAACCATGCCAAAAAGTGGGAACTAGGGTTTCTTTTTTACTGTCAGGTTTGGTTATTTGACTCTCCTGGTTTTGGTTAGGGTTCTGTTATTTTTGGTGTTTTTACTCTCTTAGGGTTTCATTGCTTTCTGTCACATTCTCGTGACTCACACCACTTCTGTTTTGGATATTTGACTCTCCTGGTTCTAGTTAGGTTTTTGCTATTTTTGGGGGTTTTACTCTCTTAGGGTTTCATTTCTTTCTGTCACATTCTCATGACTCCCACCACTTTCTATTGACCTACTTTACCGGTCTGTCTCCCCTGCCCTCGATGGCCTCACCGGGACTAACCCTACCGACTATTAATAAGGGTGGTACTACCTATCCTCCACGCTTCCAGGCTCACTGTAGATCTAAGATACTTACTGCGCTGGACCAAAAGCATCGGTTTTTGATTGGCAGAGATGTCATGCTTGACAGAGTCTTAGAACTATGTCACTGGGCACTCATTGGATGCCTGGAATACTGCTCTATGAACAGGGAGGAATGGGTGGCCTGGGCCACGCTCCATTGGAAGCCCATCCTTAGTTATGTGCCCACCATCAGTATTTTGTCTAATCGATGGCTGGTTTTTGTTTTTCTCGAAGATATTGATGCTTCTCGTATCCTTAACTCGCTCTGGACAATTGGTAATGGCTCCCTCGTCCTCAGCCAGTGGCATACGAACTTCAACCCCATTAAAGAACATGTTATCAAATGGCATCTATGGGTCTTGCTGCCAGCATTACTGTTCCCCCTCTAGTATAAAGATATCCTCATAGGCATTGCTAATACCATTGGTAGGTTTGTCTCACTGGAGAAAGACTTTCACACCATATTTGACAAGCGCACAGCTAAGGTTCTTGTCGAACTAGATGTCACCTGTGGTCTCTTACCTGAAATTGAGATTGACTGTAATAGGATGGTCATTACACAAAATCGATTATTTG
>LPNX011093186.1:4706-69311 GCA_001517045.1 Pseudotsuga menziesii | reverse complement strand
TAATAGACAGATCATTGAACCTGTTGGTATTGTACAAGAAGCCCTCCATACTTTCAAGGTTGAAAATCAGAAAGTGATGGTATTGAAACTTGATCTGGTGAAGGCCCTTGACAAGGTCAACTGGTCTTTCTTGAGGTTGGTACTTTTACAGATTGGGATCCCTAGTACCTTTGTGAGTTGGATCATGGGCTGTGTGGAGTCAGCAAATTTTGCTGTACTGATTAATGGGACCCCTTCAAAATTCTTACAAGTGTCGAGGGGTGTTATATAGGGTTTCCACCTATCACCCCTTCTATTTATACTGATCATTGAAGGACTAAGCTTATTGATAAATAATGCACTTGATAGGGGTCATATATCTGGCATCAAAGTGGCTCCTAGTCTGTATCTTACTCATCTACTCTTTGTAGATGATGCTATTCTATTTGGTTCAAGCACGGTGGAAGAGTGGCAGCACTGTAAAGACATCCTGGATACTTTTTGTTCTGCTATTGGAATGGAAATCAATGCAGACAAATCATCCTTTCTATACAATAATATTGAGGAGCCCGTGAGACATCAAATTTTCAATTTCATGCCCTACAAAATGGAGCCCATCGTTTCTGGTTTCAAGTACCTCGGATATTATCTCAAACCATTGGGATACGGCATCAAGGACTGGAGATGGTTCTTATAGAAGTTTGAAAAAAAAACTGAGCAACTGGACATACAAGTTACTGTCTCTAGGTGGAAGACTGGTTCTGGTCAAATCTGTTTTGATGAGTCTTTGCGGTGTATTGGCTCTCACTGGCACGCATGCCCAACACCATATTGAATTACATTCAGAGATACATCTTCAATTTTTTATGGGGAAGCTCGCCGGGAAAACATAAGTATCATCTGGTAGATTGGCTCACCATTTCCAAGCCTTATGAACTTGGAGGCTGGAACATAAAAAATCTTGATTGGTTTAGTTTGGCCTTACGAACCAAAAGCTTTTGGCTTGTACTCAATGGAGATGGACTTTGGTCTTAGATCATCAAGCATAAATATCTTAAAAATATACCTGTTGATGTTTGGCTCAAACAACATTCCTTGAAGGTTCAGGGTACCTCTCATATGTGGAATGGTTTTATCAGAGCCATATCATGGATTACTAGATGTCTTGGGTGGAAGACTGGTAATGGCAAAAATTTTAAAGTTGGCATTGACCCTATTGCTGGTCTCACTTTTGATTATATATTACTGGAGGATCTTAGAATTTATTTGGAAGATTATGGTATACTATCTCTATCAGATGTCCTCAATAGGTGGGTTGCTACTACTTCTACAGATTATTGGATCTCTGAAGAAGAGCTCGAATTGGGTGGTTAATGGAAGGAAGCCTGGTCTAAATATATTAAAGGACTTCAACATGGAGGAATACGCATTAGCAATACACCTGATACTCTGGTGTGGATGTATAACAAGTCGATAGGCTCGGTTAAAGCCAACTTAATGTATGAGCTGATTGCGAATATCTCTGTCACCAGTAGACCAGCTGATATCTTTATCAAGATTTGGGAATTCCGCATTCCACCGAAGATTATTTGCTTCAATTGGCTCTGTCTATCGAATAGGGTTCATACTTGGGACAACTTGATTAAAAAAGGTTAGATTGGACCGAATTGTTGTTGCCTGTGCACATCAACTTCTGAATCAGTTGATCATCTTTTTCATGAGTGCAGCTTCACCAGACTGGTTACAACTCACATTAGATCCTCTCTTGCCATTCCATTTTTTGGAATGACACTAACTTTATTCTTAATGTTTCTTCTTGGATCAGCAAAGGAAATAATCTGAAATATCTTCCTCTTCTTTTATCTTGGCAAATATGGTTGACAAGAAACAAATGTGTATTTGAAGACAAACAACCTGATATTCTTCATGTTGTACATACTATCAGGAAACAACTTCAGTTCTATCCTGTTATATCCCAGCAAAAAAGTAAAAGGAGAACTATTGGACCAGCACCTATTTTTGATTTTCCTGCCGGTTTCTTTGATGGGACATCAACTAATCAAATGGGAGGTATAGGTGTTCATCTTCTGATAAGCCAGGACCACTATTTCTGCTTCAAATTGGGTGTTGGTCTGAGTTCAAACACCAGATCTGAGCTACTGGATTTATGGACACTCCTTTACTGTGCAAAAATCATGGGCCTTCCCACTCTGCACATTCATGGTGACTCCACTGCCATCATTAACTGGTTCACTCAAAGATCAGCACTTACTTTACTTACACTTGATGGCTGGTGTCATCGTATTAGGGAGTTGGAACCATACTTCATCCAGCTAAAAGCCGTTCACATATATAGAGAACACAATACTAAGGCCGATAGCTTATCCAAAGAAGCATTAACCTTGGCCTCAGGCCATTTTCAGTTTACAGAATTCACCAATGGTGAATGTACTGATCAGGGCTCTTTCCAGCTTTTCTAGCCCTTAGCACTCGATCTTTTATGTGCTGATACTTTTGACATCCTTTGGATGATGGAGGTGGATGATCCCCTCATATTTCTGTACTACTTGTTTAATGCTTCTTTGGATTAGCTACTTCAGAATTAGACTGGAATTCTCTGTGTGTTGAAGGGTATGGTAGAGGATGTAGTCATATTTCCTAGCTTGTAAGTACACTTTGTGCAACTAAACATGTGAAGCTGATCAAAGACTATCTGTCAGCTGATGAAGAACTTGATGTAACTTATTCATGAGCTCAGCAGTAGCTGAAGCTATAGTATTTTTGATGATGAACACAATTGTATATTCTCCATGAGCTCAGCATATGCTGAAGTTGTAACCATGTTCCCTTTGATTTCAATGAAATAGCAAGGCACTGATATTCTCCCCTGGGAAAAAAAGAACAATTAAAAGTATATATGTTGAACCTATACTGTGAAAATATCATTCTGCCGCCAAAGTCAATTATAGCATTACAGCCTTTCAACGCGCATGAACAACTTTCTATGCGTGTCTCTCTTCATAATTGTTTTTCTTTATATAGTCAAATGTGTTCAGACTAGTAGACAAACCCTTGTAAGCTAGATTTCCTTTGTCTCTAATGAAAAAGATATATATTTGTAAAATGAAATATAAAAACCACTAATCCTCCGTTTGTCTCTATCGAAGGATGATGCATAATTATATACTTTAGTATGAAATTTGCCAACGATTCTCCATTTCTTCCATAGTTGATTAAAACCCAAATTGCCGCTTGCATAATGTTTTTTCATTATAAATGGTATTATAACTAATTTCGTTACAGAAAGTAAAATTTTGTTTAAGTAGAGCGTAATATGATACGTTTGACTCTTTATTTGATCCTTTTAATCACGGAAATACATATTTCAACATTTGTGAAAAGGATATAGTTCATGGAATCTGTTTATCATCCTATTGAATTGAGTTTTATTGAATCTTTTTCTCAACTATATCGCTAATTACTTGAGTATGATCGTAAAGGATATTGTGTGATTAATTTATTCAACTATATCGCCAATTACTTGAGTATGATCGTAAAGGATATTGTGTGATTAATTTATAGACTTTTAGAGAACCTTCTGGCATTTACTTGGAACATTATAACGAAGTTCTTGGCTGTATCACGCGATGGAAGCTTTACCATTGCATTGCTCAATGATCTTTTGTTTTATTTTATTTATTTATTTATTTTTGGACAGAAAAGGTTGAGAAAATTTATATTAAAAAGGATTAAACAAGGTTAAAACACACAGAAGATGGATTGCTCCTACAGGAGGGTAGCATCCAAAACTCCTTGCTCATTTTTTTTGTAGTTATCCCAAAAGAACTCTATTCTATGGAAACTATACTGTTGATGCCCTGAAATTCGCGGCGACAACAGTAAGGGATTCTCCCCAATCAACATTCCCAACTAGCCCGTTGACTGTTTGGTATAGGGAATCCGTCCGGTTTACGGTCCGGCTACCGTAGGTCAAGTAACAAAACAAAGGCTTTACCGGCTGCGGCCCGGTCCATCGAGTTTTTTGTATTTTGACTTAAATTATGAAATGCAAGTGCCTAATTAACATGCAGGATGATAAGATGCATGGAGCAGTCACAATGTGATGCGCAGGTTCTTACCTCTCGTCTTAAGACTCACAAGCATCCAAATCACGTACAACAAGAAAATAAACTAACTATCTAAACTATCCCTAGGGAGCAGAATTATCATTAATTGGCGAATAATACATTTTGTACGTGCATTATGAAGAGTTACAGATAGCTGATACTTCTTTCAAGACACATGAACAATTACAGATATTTAAACAACCAGATAGCCAATTGCTTTATGAACAACATTTATTACTCACAGTGGAGAGAATCACAAAATATACTGAAGAGCATTCAACAAGAACATAGGTCCAGGAAGTTAAACACTCTCACAGTTAATGAAACACAGCTGAAAACGAAATAGTTCCCCTTCAACATTATTCATTTAATCACGTTGATACATTCCACATTTTGCTTTCTCCAGCAGGCAAAAGTTGTAGTTTCTGATTGTAAAACGAAATAGTTCCTCTTACAAGCAAAATGGTTCACAAGTTCTTCCGGGGAAAAAGTCCTCTTCTAAGTTCTACTTTCCAATATCTAAACTACAATTGCGGACCGCTTGGGCTGCCCCCACAAACGCCTGACCTTTCAGTTTCTCAAACGCTTCACGTTCCTCTATCTTGTCTGTATGCAATCATGAACCACTTGGTAACTGATTAGTTTTTTGTGTCCGCGCCTTTATAGCTCCTGATTTTGCTTTTTTACTCCCCTGGTCCTCCTGGCGATCCCTCTGGTTTCAATTATACTTCTGCCAAATGGTTTGTCTTCCTATGCACAGCAGTAGTTTGACCGATCTCCCAAAACCGCCTGCAATCAATCGACAAGCATCATTCAAAAGCAGCAAATTCTACCAATTGAAACGACTATTCCACAAGGAAATCACCAGGTGCACCACCGTCATTCTTTAAGGGCCGACCATACTACCTTATCCTCCTACAGTCTTGTGACAACAAAACCAACGGCGAAAGAAGGGAGGAAACCAGCATCGGAAGCCAAACGGCTTTTTTCGACCGCAACGGCGGAAAAGTAAAGGCTCCAGGCATGCGACGGGAGAGCGGGAAACTTTAAAAATCGGAAGTCGGATGGTTTAGACATCGGAAGCGGAAAGACTTTCCCGGCCGCAACGACAGGGGGATAAAGACTGCGGGCAAGCGACGGTGGGAGGAAACTCAATCGGAGATCGGATGGCTTCACCCTTCGGCAGCTAAAGGACTTTGAGAGCCACAACGACGGAAGGGACAAGGGTTAGAGACATCCGAAACGCGGGTGGGAAAAGCTTGATCAGACGTCGGAAGACATTACATCGAAAGTCAAAAGACTTTCCCAGCCGCAACGACGGAAAGGAAAACAAAAACAACACGCATCGGCAGTCGGAACGATTCAGATTTCGGGTGCTAAACTGCTTCGGGAGCCGCAACGACGGAAAGGAAAAGGACAAAAGCAGCCGATTTATCATAGTGTGACGCCCAATTTAACAGAAAACTTAGGTGTTCGAAAGCTCTTAAAAGAAAATCAGCAGAGGTTAAAAACCAATTCTACTTTCGAAACCGTGGACTCGAAGAATAAAAGATCCGACATCATCAGTTAGTGAACCAAACACCCATCTGCGATCAATCACAGAATCCAAATACATGCAATCCTTGAAAACAGCTGAAAATCAGTCTTCAAAATCATTCAAAATTAAAACCGGCCAAAACTTCAAAGGATCCAACGATTAAACAATGCAAAATCACGAGGAGGGGCCCAGAATTTAAGAAATTTGGGGAAAAACAGTTGCAGCTGCAACAATTGGCGATTACCTGGTGAACCTAGATCTCTGGGCGATTAATCCTTGAGTAACAGACTGTTTAACAACAAGTGCATCTGATTGAATTCTTCCAACTACCTGGATTTCTCGAATGCCAGAAGTGTGTACCTTCAACCATTGATAATATTCCAATAAGGGAGAATGGAAACCAAGATTTTCAAGTCCAGATAACTCTGTTGAGGCCGAAAGATGAGTTTCATTAGTATTCTTGTCTTCAGGTAACTGACAACTTGGACACCACAAGATTGTAGCGGATGGTAAACATAGATATTCATTTGTTCCTCTTTCCCATGCCATTTTAGCACTTTTGTGCTTTTGGGACCTTTGTCCCTTTTCGTATGAATCCTCCTGCATGCCTTTCTTACTGAATTTTAATTCAGGATCCTCTATCCCATAGTGTCCTTTTGTGTGAGTGGTATACTTCAAGTTTCAGCTCACGGACGGAGAGGATCTTTCAACAATTTAGTACTTCTGATTTAGCACCTGCTTTGATTTATGATGCTTTCATAGGAGTTTTTTTTTTTTGACTCTTTATTTGCCTTTTGGCATTCGTTTCTTGGCATGGGATCATTTATATTAATATAATGTTCACCTTGCCCCTTTCCATGGGTCCTCTGCTGTCGCTCCTTTGGACATTTTAAGTGTGACGTGGATGGAGCCCCAACATAATATTCCAGACTTTTTGAATTCGGTTTATTTCACAGGGATTAAGCAGGACTTCAATGCACACAGAATTATTCGAGAAAATGACTAAACTGGAAGAAATTCTTTTATACAAACAACAACCCATAGTCTGATCACTAAATTGTTTATCACTCCCAAAAATTTGATGTTCCCCATGCAACCGCGGGTTCGTCCCCTTTATTGAAAACAAGAAACCTCAAACTAAAGCAAACTGAAAACATGATTCAAAAGACAGTCAGACGAATTATTTATATACAAGACAGAAAAAATCAACAAACTTAGGAAAGATAAGGTTTGAGAACCAAACCATTTACTGGTAGGTTCTCCTCCCACCCCTGCAGATCTTGCAACTTGTAAGTAGAAGGACCAAGCTTTGCTGCAATTTGAAAAGGGCCTACCCACAATTGCTGGAATTTAGTGTGCTTTCCTTTCTCATCATGGGGGTGATCCCATTTGAGGACTAAGTCTCCTACCTCAAAGTCTTTTGTTCCAGCTTTATGTTTGTCGAACCATCTCTTCACTATCTCTTGCTGTTGCTTAAAGCGTGCTCGGGCTTTAGATCTAGCCTCTTCTGCTTTCAGGAGATTGTATATTCTTATTTGCAAAACTTCATCCTCCGACCCACTAGACTCTTGGGCTAAAATAGAAGAAGGCAGCATGATGTTGGGCGGAAGAATGGCTTCTTTACCATACATAAGGGCATACGGGGACACTCCTATCGCAGACTTGGGGGTGACTCTATCAGCCCAAAGGGCGTTTGGGAGTGCTGAGTGCCAACTCCTCTGGTTTTCTATTACAGTCTTCTTTAAAATTCTAATTAGATTTTTGTTGGAGGACTCAGCCAGGCCATTTCCTTGTGGATAGTAGTTAGCAGAATAATGCAATTTTATCCCTTTATCATGAGCAAAAGCAGTTAATTTAATTGATGAGAAGTACTTAGCATTATCAAAGACTAACGAAACTGGAACTCCAAACTTGGTCATGATATGATCTTGCAGGAAGCTGATGACTTCGTCTTCGTTTATCTTGCGCAGCGGGATAGCTTCGACCCAACGGGTGAAATAATCAGTGGCGGTCAGAATGTACTTGTGCTGCAAAGAGGAATTCAGCTTTATTTCTCCAATTATATCCAGCCCCCATTGCTCGAATGGTTCCGTGATCATCACAGGCTTTAGGGGTGCTGCTGCTTTAGGTTGTCTCCCACCACATCTTTGGCAAATGTCACATTTCCTGACATGTGCATGTGTGTCTTAGAAAAGCGTAGGCCAATAGTAACCTGCCCTGAGGATCTTGTGGGCTGTAGTGTCTCCTGAATAATGTCCCCCGGCAGGACCGTCATGCAACTCTGCCATTACTTTCTTCGCATCTTCCTTTTCTAGGCATCTGAGAAGAACCCCGTCATAATTTTTTCTAAATTATATTCCTTCCACAATTTGATAAAATGCTAATTTAAGACGTAGCGCTCTTCTTTGCTTGGAATTCCAATGTTCAGGTAACAGTGCTACCTGCAGGTAATGTACAAGGTCTCTATACCAAGACTCGGGAGCTGTAAACAAAGGACATACATCCATTACATGTAATTCGACCTCATCCTCCCAGGCTTGTTCTTCATTGTTCCCACTTTTAGTCATCAATTTGCACAACCCTTGACCTTTAACTATAGAGGCGGGCTTGAATTCAAGGTTGTACTCTTGAAGAGCTGTTACCCAGTTGCTCCTTCTTTCTCCTAACTCTTTCTGTATGAGAAGGGATCTTACAGTTGGGTAGGGGACTATTACCTTGGTTCGATTCTTTAATATATAAGCCCTGAATTGCTTTATTGCCTTAAACACTGCATAAGCTTGCTTATCAATGGCTGGGTAATTCAATTCAGCCCCTTGTAGACCAGTACTCATAAAGGAGATTGGGAATTCATCCCCCCCTTCTTCCTTTTGGGTGAGCACGGCTGCTAGTGAATCATCGAATGCAAATGTGTACAGAATAAAGTCTTTATCGAAATCTGGGGTTTTCAGGGAAGGTGCATGTGCGACAGCATTCTTTTCAATCTCGGTCCATTTGAATTGTGCATTTTGCTTCACCATCTGTTGCAGCGGTTTGACAGTTTGAGCGAAATCAGGCACAAATATTCATACGAAATTTATGGTTCCCATGAATGATTGCATCCCTTTTTTATTGTGTGGCAAGGGGATTTGTTCAATAGCCTTAATTCTCTCTGGATCAATGGAGATTCCTTTCTTTGACACTATGTGACCCAGCAACTTGCCCTCTGTGACAGCGAACACACATTTCTTAGGATTGAGTGAGATACCGTACTTCCGATAGTGTTCAAAAATACGCCTTAAGTGAAATGCGTGCTCTCCTCTTTTTTTCGAGCATATCGTAATATCGTCAAGGTACACTACAACACTGCGGCCGATAAATCCACGGAAAGCTATGTCCATAGCTCTCTGAAATGTTGCTCCCACATTTATAAGCCCAAAAGGCATCCTTCTGCAAGAAAAAGTTCCCCATTTGGTCCTGAACGTTGTCTTCAACCTGTCTTCCTCGGCTACTAATACTTGATTGTAGCCATAGAAACCGTCCAATAACGAAAACAGTTCAGAACCTGAGACCATTTGGAGCAATTGCTCCATGGGTGGCACCGGGTAGTTATCCTTGTCTGATGCACCGTTTAGGTTCCTGAAATCCACCCAGAGTCTGATCTCTTCAGACTTTTTCCTTACTGGTACTAGATTTGATACCCACTCAGAGTGTCTGACTTTAAAAATGATTCTAGCATCCAATAATTTCTTCACCTCACCCTGAATCAGCGGTTCCAATTTTGGATGCATTTTTCTTAACGGTTGCTGATAAGGCTTGACGCCTGCTTTAATGGGGACGATATGCTTGATGATGCTAGTGTCGTATGTTTTCAAATCTTCGTATGTCCATGCAAAAACATCTTTATATTGTTTAAATAGACTGATGAATTTGTCTCTTTCTGCTGGTGAACAACACTTACCGAGATTCACAAATTTGGGATTCGCCTCAGTCCCTAAATTTATCAGCTCGAACTGTAGAGATGAGCTGTGGGTCTTCACGTTGGCTGCTCTTTTGAATTTTTCATTTAAATCAAACATTTTTTTTAACGTTCTGACACCTTTAGGAATGAAATTGTCATATTTCATCTCGGCCTGATGCTCTTCATCATCTATGATTTCCCCTTTAAACACCTCGCCATTTTTCAAACATTCTATGATTTGCTGATCATCGTCGAATACTCGCAAGTTGGTGATCATATCCGGTACTGAGGGCTTGAAAAGCAGTTCGACAGAACACCGATTATTAGTGGGTACGAGTCTAGCGGCTGATGTGGCCAGCAGATCAGCAGCTGCGTTTTTAATTCTTGGAATTGAAATAATGTTGAATGCATCAAAACATTTAAGCAAATCCCATACCTCATTTTGGTAAGCCTTTAAGTGAGGAGAAACACAATGTATCTGATTCGGGATTTGTTTCACAATAATTTCAGAATCCCCAAAAACTTTTAGATTACCTACCTTTAATTCAATTGCCTTCTTTAGTCCCTGTACCAGTGCTTCGTACTCAGCTGTATTATTAGTACACTCAAACTCTAATCTACATGAAAGGAAATGTTTATTCTTCTGTGGGTCGATCAGGACATAGCCAGCCCCTGACCCTTCTAATGTCTTAGAGCCATCAAAAAAAAAAATCCAAAGATCACTAACTACTGAAGGTGAATCTACTCCTACTGCTAAGCTTACTATATTATAGTCAATCTCATCAGCCTGGGAGAATCCAAGGAGATCAGGCTGGGTGTCAGATGTGTTGCTGGCTTCTTCTGCTTGATAATTCCCTGGTTCCAACTCAATAAAATAGTTTCCCAGTACAGAATACACCCGTACATTCTTCTCCTCCAACTGAGTAACATTGTACTTCATGTGAGGCTCTCTTAGAATCTTAATCTGGTTTGGACTTCCTTTGTATGGCAACCAAAGATGGGACCAATATGAGGTGAAATATCCATTTAATTTGGCCGACCAATCTCTGCTCAGGACAAGACCGTAAGCATATGGTATATCAGCCACCATGATGTTAATAACTTGCCAAACTTTGTCATTGGATGCCAGACGGACTAGGACATCTTCCAGTTCACCAATCACCTTTACATCTGTTCTATCCAACTGAACCACCCTCCACGTGGATGGCTTAGGCTGCCCATTGAACTTCTTACAGACTGATATGGGCATAACATTTACCGATGCCCCTGAGTCTACCAGGAAATTATGTACATTATAATTGAAAATTTCAAATGTGAGGAGGAAAGGTGGATGTTTGCTTTTAGACTTACCTCCAACACTGGTTTCTCCAATTTCTTCTTCTTCTTGAGGTTGATTGTTGGCGAGCAGCCTCTCATCTGACGCTTCAAGTGCTTTCAACAGTCTCTCTTTTTGCTGCGGCACTTTACACATTTCGAATAGTGGCACATTTGATTTTACCCTTTTTAAATCCTCCACTATGTCATAATCCATCGGCTGCTCAATGGGCTGGGGTTTATCAGCATTTTCTTCACTTGGCTGGGCCTGCGCTTCATCTTGCCTAGGATTCTGGCTGGTAATAGTGAACTCTAGAATCCTATCAGCCAAGGATTTATTTTGAAATTTCTTCTTAACATTCCTCTGTAGCCTCTTAATCTTTGGGAGTATAAGACTGTCTTCCTTAACCGTCCCTTGGCTCCTTGTGGCTACGTTGGTTTCCATAACGTCCTTGTACCCCTGAGTCTTTTCCTCTTCAGCATCAAATAATGAGACAGAATTCCATAAAGCCATGGTTTCCTCTTCCTATTCTTTAGTAGAAGTAGAAGTAGAATTCTCTTTTCTTTCTTCATCTCCCTCTTCTGTTAATCTAGAATCTAACAGTTGATTCATGACCAACGTCATCGAATTAATCCATTGAGGACAATTCTTTTCAGAGTGTGGCTGTTGGTGGAAAGTGCAAAAATTGTCCAAGCCTACCTCTGTTAAATTCATAGATGCAGTATTGTGAGGAGGGGGTTGAGACTAATGATTATCCTCTCTTCTCTTATAATATGGCTTATAAAACTTTGGTGCTTCCTTCTCTTTCTCCAAGCCTATGATTTTGTTGGACAACTTTTGCATCATTTTGGCCATATTTTCCAAATTTGGAGATTTTTCTTCCTTAGGTTTAGTAAACAATAAGGCTTTCCTTCCTGCACCTTTTTCTCCTGACTGCTCTGGATAGTCTTCAATACTTTCTCTTTTAGCTTCCACTACTTCAGCCTCTTCATAGGTCTCTGTCAAAGTAGGCTTGGCCCTGCCTTTGGCAAACATGGCCAGAACATGGCCTAAAGATGAAGTATAATATTCAATCAGAACTTTGTCTAAAGGTCTATCCGTTTCAGAGAAATTCTTGAGATAGGCTGCGAACCTTTGTGTGAAGTTGTGCATCTTTTCCTTTCTTTCTTTTTTCAACGCGCACAACCCTTTCATGAGAGCTGCATGAGTTTTCTGAGTTGCATACTTACTTCTGAAAATTCTTTCAAAGGTATCCCAATCGGGGATAGAGTTAGTGGGCAACCCAAAGTACCATGACGCTGCAACTCCTTTAAGGGTATGCAGGAACAGTCTGCAGACTACATCTTCATGCTCCCCGGCCCTCAACCCTTCTATCGCCAAGTAAAAACTCTGCAGATGATCATCTACTAGTATCTTCTCATTGGGATCGAATTTAGGCAGCGACTTTTCAAAGGATTGAGACAAATCATGTAGCGGAGGGGTCAGGTTTAATGGTGATCTGGCTCTCCATGCGGGTGGCGAATTTGGCGGGTTAGGTGGTTGGTTTGCGTTTACGCCAGCCATGAGTCTGGGTGGATAATGGGGAGGTGAACCAACTGGAGTATGAGCAGGGGAATTGTGAGGGGTTTTTGGGCCTTCTTGATTCAAAGGTAGCACAACTTCTTGTAAGGCTGTCTCTACAAGTTCTTCCCAGTCTCCAACCAACACTGAGCCTTCCGCTTCAGGACGATCTTTCTTTTTATACTCTCTTTTGGGCAATTCAGGGATGATTGACAATCCTCCAATATTCTTTACATATGCCTTGGTGTGTCTTCTCAGATCATTAACAATTTCGTTGCCAACAGAATATAGATGTTCTCTTTCTTCCGGAATTGGATTATGAAACCCACTGCTTTCATAACTGTAACCGGTGGAATATTCTCGAGAAAACGGGTTTCCTCGGCCAGCCATACATTGGCGGCCCTCCTTCTAGTGCCAAAACTATTGATGCCCCAAAATTCGCGGCGACAACAGTAAGGGATTCTCCCCAATCAACGTTCCCAACTAGCCCGTTGACTGTTTGGTATAGGGAGTCCGTCCGGTTTACGGTCCGGCTACCGTAGGTCAAGTAACAAAACAAAGGCTTTACCGGCTGTGGCCCGATCCACCAAGTTTTTTGTATTTTGACTTAAATTATGAAATGCAAGTGCCTAATTAACATGCAGGATGATAAGATGCATGGAGCAGTCACAATGTGATGCGTAGGTTCTTACCTCTTGTCTTAAGACTCACAAGCATCCAAATCACGTACAACAAGAAAATAAACTAACTATCTAAACTATCCCTAGGGAGCAGAATTATCATTAATTGGTGAGTAATACATTTTGTACGTGCATTATGAAGAATTACAGATAGCTAATACTTCTTTCAAGACACATGAACAATTACAGATATTTAAACAACCAGATAGCCAATTGCTTTATGAACAACATTTATTACTCACAGTGGAGAGAATCACAAAATATACTGAAGAGCATTCAACAAGAACATAGGTCCAGGAAGTTAAACACTCTCGCAGTTAATGAAACACAGCTGAAAACGAAATAGTTCCCCTTCAACATTGTTCATTTAATCACGTTGATACATTCCACATTTTGCTTTCTCCAGCAGGAAAAAGTTGCAGTTTCTGATTGTAAAATGAAATAGTTCCTCTTACAAGAAAAATGGTTCACAAGTTCTTTCGGGGAAAAAGTCCTCTTCTAAGTTCTACTTTCCAATATTTAAACTACAACTGCGGACCGCTTGGGCTGCCCCCACAAATGCCTGACCTTTCAGTTTCTCAAACGCTTCACATTCCTCTATCTTGTCTGTATGTAATCATGAACCACTTGGTAACTGATCAGTTTTTTGGGTCCATGCCTTTATAACTCCTGATTTCGCTTTTTTACTCCCCTGGTCCTCCTGGCGATCCCTCTGGTTTCAGTTATACTTCTGCCAAATGGTCTGTCTTCCTATGCACATCAGTAGTTTGACCGATCTCCCAAAACCGCCTGCAATCAATCGACAAGCATCATTCAAAAGCAGCAAATTCTACCAATTGAAACGACTATTCCAAAAGGAAATCACCAGGTGCACCACCATCATTCTTTAAGGGCTGACCATACTACCTTATCCTCCTACAAGCTTGTGACAACAAAAACAACGGCGGAAGAAGGGAGGAACCCAGCATCGGAAGCCAAACGGCTTTTTTCGACCGCAACGACGGAAAAGTAAAGGCTCCAGGCATGCGACGGGAGAGCGGGAAACTTTAAAAATCGGAAGTCGGATGGTTTAGACATCGGAAGCGGAAAGACTTTCCCGGCCGCAACGGCAGGGGGATAAAGACTGCGGGCAAGCGATGGTGGGAGGAAACTCAATTGGAGATCGGATGGCTTCACCATTCGGCAGCTAAAGGACTTTGAGAGCCACAACGACGGAAGGGACAAGAGCTAGAGACATCTGAAACGCGGGCGGGAAAAGCTTGATCGGATGTCGGAAGACATTACATCGGAAGTCAAAAGACTTTCCCAGCCGCAACGGCGGAAAGGAAAACAAAAACAACACGCATCGGCAGTCGGAACGATTCGGACTTCGGGTGCTAAATTTCTTTGGGAGCTGCAACGGCGGAAAGGAAAAGGACAAAAGCAGCCGATTTATCATAGTGTGACGCCCAATTTAACAGAAAATTTAGGTGTTCGAAAGATTTTAAAAGAAAATCAGCAGAGGTTAAAAACCAATTCTACTTCCGAAACCGTGGACTCGAAGAATAAAAGATCTGACATCATCAGTTAGTGAACCAAACACCCATCTGCGATCAATCACAAAATCCAAATACATGCAATCCTTGAAAACAGCTGAAAATCAGTCTTCAAAATCATTCAAAATTAAAACCGGCCAAAACTTCAAAGGATCCAACGATTAAACAATGCAAAATCATGAGGAGGGGCCCGAAATTTAAGAAATTTGGGGAAAAACAGTTGCAGCTGCAACAATTTATTCAACTATATTACCAATTACTTGAGTATGATCATAAAGGATATTATGTGATTAATTTATAGACTTTTAGAGAACCTTCTGGCATTTCCTTGGAACATTATAACGAAGTTCTTGGCTGTATCAGTCGATGGAAGCTTTACAATTGCATTGCTCAATGATCTTTTGTTTTATTTTATTTATTTATTTTTGGACAGAAAAGGTTGAGAAAATTTATATTAAAAAGGATTAAACAAGGTTAAAACACACAGAAGATGGATTGCTCCTACGGGAGGGCAGCATCCAAAACTCCTTGCTCATTTTTTTCATATTTGTAGTTATCCCAAAAGAACTCTATTCTATGGAAACTATACCTTCTTACAAATTGACCAAGAAGCAATAAACAAAAACAAGACATAATAAAAGTTGATCAGTAACAACTCTCCTCCTCCAAATCTGCCTATCCTTCATCTCCCTTAAGCTCCAAAACACATATGGCTGATGCCCAAAAGCCATACCCAAGTAGCAACTCACCTCCTGCTAAAGTCCAATAACCAAGATACCAAGATGCCCAGGTTGCCCATTGCTATTTTCACATTTTTTTGCCACCTACTGAGTATTAAAAAAATTGAATCTGTTGTCACACGCATTCCCATTTTCCTTCTTGCACTGATTGACCACCAATTACAAATATTCAGGATTGACCACTGATTACAGATCCTATCGCTGATTTCCTGCCCTGTCATTGAACTCAAGGAAGACATGTTACAGTTTTCATGTCCAACCAACACATTTTATTGACACATGATTTTAGTTCTCCCACCAGCCAGACATCGAGCCCGCCATTTAGAGATGCGATTATCCTTCTTGCATGCAGAAGAGGTGTTGATAATTTTTTATTTGGAGATTCGGTTTCTTCCTCTGTGCGTGGATGGCTGAGGAGAAATTGCCAGCAACTGTGTACCGGTGATGGAAAAAATGCAAGGACAGATTCCCTGCACATTCATTAGCATTTCAAACTAAGAGTACCTATCATTAATTGTGTAATGCATACCTGTAAGTTGAATTTGAGACTGATCCATAGTGATGATAAATTCCAGCTCAGGGGATCCAGCTTATTCCTATCCTGTCTTCATTACAGACAGGCTCTCCATAGTCTAATGAGACTCCTCTGTTAACCATTAAATCAACCTCCTTATTGTTTGTTCTTAGGATATGAAAGAACTTTATAGATTTGAACTTCCTTCCTAGACAGATAAGGATGTGATGCATTTTGGTTATCGGGCTCTTCATCTTGTTATACAACAATCTTGCTTCCCTTATGACCACGAGTGAATCACCATAGACTGCTAACTCCTCCATTCCGCAACTGTTTGCAATCTTCGGCCCTTTGATAAGAGCAAGCCACTCAGCCCCATTATTGGATTTCTTTCCCAAGCCCCAGGCATAATCCTTCTGCTTGCTCCCTCCAGGATAAAAAATGACTCCATCTGCCCCAGCCAGCCCCAGATTGCCTTTAGAGGCTCCATCAAAGAGAAGGGAGTTACAACCCAGGTTTAGCCTCCAATTATCAAAAGCATCTTTATTCATTCTCAGCTGCCAATTTAAGCAATTGGGCCTTTTGGCTGCCATATGCCAGCTATTGGAAAGATGTTGAAAAAAGTTGAGAGCCCACATTCTTTCCACAAAAACTAGAGAGCCACAACCACTTGCCTAGAGAGCGGCAACAATTAGGAAGGATAAACCTTACCTTGAGCTTAAATAAACTGGATAGATTCCTTCTTCGTTCTAGACCCACTAACACACCCCGACCCAAGTCATCTCCACACTAAGGACTTATCCAACCCAACCTCTCGAACCTGGGTAAGAGAGGTCTTCTAGAGAGCAGCTACTGTTGGCACAATTGGCCTAAACTAATGCATGGTTAGTCAAGGAACAAATGACTCTACTCGAATGAACTACTGCCGGAACATAATAAAGAATCTCGTTCAACGGGTGTCAACATAGGGGTAAACATAATCTCTCTCCTTGTGTGGTTGATTTAATAAAGCTAGTTTGCAAGCAAGCCCTCGGTTGCTCGACCAGCTGAGATTCAACCAACTCGCCATATCATTCTTATCCCACCCACCCCGGATTAAACTAGCAAGCAACAATCGAGAGATGTACAGATAGGTGCGGCACTTCAAAGGCTCATTGTTGATATTCTTCATCCCCCTCGTAACTAAGGCTTCCACCCACAACGATTTTGCAATAAGCATTACTTTCCTTGGACAGGATGCCTCACCTTCAAATTTTTTTTTGTTTCTGGTTACCCAAATCTTCCAGCAGAGGTATTTAGGAAGGGAAACCCAGGCTCTTGTGAGATCCGACTTTTGAAGAAGAGAACCATGGTAATAGTCTTTCTAACAGGTAAAGTGTCACGTCCCCATCCCTCAGACTGGTGAAGAGGGCGCGACGAACCCCAAATACAGCCAGGCAAACCGCCCCATGAACATAAGCAAGAGAAATCAATGCTGGAATTAAAACTTACAAGCATACACAGATGCAGAATGAATCGACATTCAACGGAAGCAACACACATACATTTCCAGCATCCACATGTTCATCATGATTATTCAATTGACATCAAATATATAATTACAGAGATGAAATATGGACAGTAGACTTATCTTTTGGTGAAGAACTCATCCGCAACCAGCTACGTCGCTGCAACGTTCCACCCAACCATAGGCCAGCGTGCTCATCAATCTCTCAGCAACGCTGCCACCCCCGAGCTGGGCATGATTCCTCTAAGGATAAGGGTCAATTGCAGGTTCACACATAACTAAGGGGATATAATCAGCAAACCAAACGCAGCTGGGTTTGATAGGCCTTCAATAAACGGCCAAGCCAGCACAATCCGAAGACCAACCATTGCAGACCCGCAGCACCACAATCCCTTCACAGTCCTGTGAAGAAGGCATGACAACAGGGTGGCAACCCCAAACCAAAATGAGACACAGCTCAGGCCCACAGGGCAATTCAGAGTTGTTCTTGGCCCTAACGTGGCCAAAAAAACTCAGTTGCAACCCAAAACCAGGGTACTTCAGCAACCCAAAACCGTAATAGAAACGATGGCAACAATCCACAACCCACAGTGGATAATAAACAGCATTCCCAACATAGCCATGGGAAACTCAGCCAATGGATGTGGCAATCCACTGTCAACCAACACCCAAAATACTTCGGCAACCTCAGCAACCAAATAGCAACCCAAAACCAGGGTGATTCAACAGCCCAACACACAATGGGAATGATGGCAACTATGCACAGTCCCAAGACAGAGAAGAAGACGCAGCCCACAGAAGGGAAAATCAACAGCACTCAGAAAACGTGGAAAGAACCACAACAACCCAAATCGTGGGTGGAACCAACAGCATACCCGAATCACCACATAAGGCAAACAACAGTTCGTCCTTGACAATTACGAAAACAGAAAGACTTACCTAGTTCCCCACCGGGGGAGGAACTACAAACTCTCAGCCGGTGCGTGAGGAGGGATAGCTCCGCTTATGCATGCGGATGGACAGACAACCGCTCTGCATGAGGAGGACGAACATACCATGGGCGAGAATGGCGGTGGAGTTGAAGACTAGGCACGTGAGAAAGCCGAACCTTCTCTGCGCGTGGAGGAACAACAAAACGTGAGGAATGGGGAATGGAGAAGAGTGGAGACCAGGCATGAGAGAAACGAAGGTTCTCCACTGGGCATGCGTACTGTCCAAACTGACAGCAGCCTGCCAAAACCCATGTTTTCCCATGCCCACGTTTCCTCATGCAATAACTGCCCCCAACTAACAAAGTCAAGACATTGAAGAGGTTGGAGAGGTTGGGTAAGACAAGAAAGGTGGAAAATGAAACAAAGGTGGCAAAACATGGGTTTTTCCCCCATAGAACAAGGTTTGACATCCCCCACCCCTTATCCTTTGGAACCATGCCCTTTTCATTCAACGTTGCACTACCGTAGCTGGTTGTGGTTTATTTTATTTGATGTGCGTATTTACATGATGCCAACAATAATGTGCCGGATAGCACGACATACCATCGACAACTATCCCCATGCCGAAACATACACAACCAAATCGATGGTGGGGCTTTTGCCTTAAGCTCCTCACCATGATTAATTACATTATATACATCATGCAAATGGGGTCAAAACCGGGGATGTGACATAAAGAGATAATTCCAATTTGTTGGAAGAATCAGGTTTATATGTAACTCTTGTACAATCAGAGACCAAACTTCTGTGGAAAACTTACATTGCAAAAAAAGGTGACCAATGGTCTCCTCTGCCTCTTTACAAAGTACACAGTGTGAAGGCTCTTGAATCCCTCTTTTTTTCAAATTCTCAACAGTCAGAATTTTCCAGTGAGCTAATATCTAGAAGAAGACGTTAATTTTTGGAAGACCATCATTACACTAGACTTTGTTCCACTTGTTGTCCGCTCTGCTGATGCCTTCATTATTGGAAATGATTCGGTATCCTTGTTTAATGGTGTAAATCCCCGATTTACCCCATCCTCTGCTATCTAAAAGCTGGCTATGAACAGGCACAAAACCTTGGAGAACTGAGCAGAGAGCATTAAAATCAAGCATTAGATGCTCAGGCACATCCAATGCTTTCCATCCACCCCATCTTCTGTTATTTTTCCAGGAAGATAGATCATATAGGGTAAAAATGTTTAGAGTATCTAGCCATTGCCTGAGATATGAGAATGCCACTAGATGGTTTACTAGAGAGACCAACCCCAAACGATTCTGGCAAATTATGATTTGTTTACCATTACCAGGGCTCCAATGCAGGTGATTTTTGATGATATGGGCCGCCTTCTTGCAAAGGATCCAGATTGGAGACCCCTTCCTCGTCAGTGGGTTCTCATCTACACAACATTTCCTTGCTTCCTTCATATATTTCTTCCTAAGAATATCCTTCCACCATCCCTTCTCCCCAGAGACAATCCTCCACAAATTTTTTGCTCCTAGAGCGAGGTTCATCCTTGCTGGGTCCCTTATTCCAGCCCCACCACAATTTTTCGGTCTGCATACCATGGTCCAACTTACGAGATGCTTTTTTTTCATGCCATTTGACTTGCCCCCTTGCCAAAGGATTTTTCTAATTTCCTTGGTGATTTCTTGCATAAATTTCACTAGAGCTAAAGAGATTGAGCAGGTATAAATTGGATAGGTAGCGATGATAGAGTTTATGAGGACACGCTTCCAACTGTGTTGAGCCACCTCGCTCCCCATGAGGAGATTTTTTTCTTGATCTTCTCGACAATACCCTGCTAGTCAACATAAGTTTTTTTACCCTTGAAGATAGTGTTCCCAATATAGGTGAATGAGTTCCAGTTTAACTTTCCTTCGAAGCCAAGAATTCTAGAAATCCTTGCGATCATCCTAGGCGGATAGTTCTAGGCATAAAATTTGGATTTTATCAAATTGACCTTGCCATTTGAAGCTTTCAAGAATCAAGACATAGCTTCATTAAATCTCTCTGCAATATCCGTGGAAGCCCCAGCAAGCAGAATTGTATCATCTATGAACTAGGCATGCATTGCAACTTTGATCCCCCTGGCAATCTTTAAGCCTCTTAGCTTTCCATTTTCCTGTAATGCATGGAGATTTCTACTCAGTGACTCTGTTACCAACAAAAAGAGAAGTGGTGATAATGGGAAGCCTTGCCTGAGGCTCCTAGAGGCTTGGAAGAATTCAACCGGTCTTCCATTAATTAACGAAGCAATCCACAGACTTTTAATGCAAGCTTTGATCCATTTAATAAGTTGATTCAAGAATCCAAACCTCTTCATAATTTCAAAAAGAAAAACATTGTTAACCCTATCAAAAGCGGTAGCCATATCAAGCTTGATAGCCATACCTTGTTGCTTCCTTTACAGGCTAGAATGGATGGCTTCTTGGACAATGATGATGTTGTCTAGAATTTTCCTCCCAGCTATGAATCCCCCTTGAGACTCTGAAATAATACGCTTCATGAGATTTTTCATTCATGTAGCAAGAATTTTTGTGAGAATCTTGTAAGAAGTGTTGCAAAGAGATATTGGTCTGAATCTGTCCAAAGAGTTAGGATTTTTTTCCTTCGAAATCAAAGAGAGGAAAGATGAGTTGGTAGCCCCACCAATTTTTTCTTTCTTCATCGTCCAGCTGAGCATCCTTCTCAAATATACCTTAATGATGTCCCACGCAGCCCGCTAAAAGTTGATTCTGAACCCATCAGGGCCCGACGCCTTGTCCAACTGCAAATTCCAAATTGCATCACTTATCTCATGCTCCAAAATTGGCTTCATAAGTTCCTCATTCTCATCATCAGAAATTTTCGAGGGGATAACTGAAAGAAGCTTAGCTTGAGAGGTTGGATTCATCTCATCTCTGTTTGTCTAGAGATTTCTGAAATGCTGAACAATGTGCCTCTCGACTCCCTCATTACCATCAATTTTATTTCCATTCCTATCATACAGCTCTCTAATAGTATTAGAGCTTAATCTGGCTTTTGATTGCTTATGGAAATAACATGTATTGCTATCACCCCCTTTCAGCCATAGTTCTCTGGATTTCAGCCGTAACTTTTCCTCCTCTTGCCTAGCAGCCCTTAAGATTCTCATATTCAAATCTTTTTCATGATTTAGAGCGAACATGGTCTCTTCTTCGTCTTCCATTCTTTTCTGGAAAGAAGCCAAATCATCTTGAATTTGTTTCTTTTGGATTGAAGCCCCTTTGAAATAAAGTTTAGCCCAATTTTTTAGAGCAAATCAAGTAGCTCTTAACTTTGACTCCCATATATAGCTAGGAGAGCCAAGGATCTTTGAGTTCCAAGCCTCTTGAATGATTTCCATAGCCTTTTAATCCTGCAACAAGAGAGGGTTAAAACGAAAAGGGATGGGGCCCAACTTTTCAGAGAGAATTAAAGACAAGAATATAGGCTTGTGATCGAAAGTTGCTGAAGGAAGGAATAGAGAAGTAGGGATCAAATCCCTTTGAAGGAAGGAGGAGTTGTACAAAAACCTATCAAGTCTTGCAACAATATGACTAGGGCCCATTCTTTTGTTGCTCCAGGTACATTTCCCATTCTTGAGTGGGGGATCCAAAAGATCTAGATTTTCCATCAGATCTTCCATTTTTTCTACAAAGGGGTCTCTAACGATCGAGCCTCCCCTCTTCTCCACCTGGGTTTTGGTGCTATTGAAGTCCCCAACAAGAATATTATATTTTCCTTGTAAGATCTCACTCAGCAAACTGAGAGTTTCCCAAAATATTAGCTTATCCCTGTAATGCGTTGGCCCATATATATTACAAACAAAAATTGACTCTAGCTTTTCTCTGCAATGCAACTCGGTGAGGAGCCAATGATTGGATTCCTTTACTAATTTCATTACATATTTTTTTGAATTATAAAAGGTGGCGATTCCTCCTAAATCTCCTTTGGAGCTTATGGATTTCCCTTGGTAATTTTTCCAGTGAAGCCGAGATAGGGACATTACCCCTTCTTCGGCCATTTTTGTCTCTTGGATCATCAGAATGTCAGGTGTCTCATATTTGATCATGTTTTTAATAGCTTCGACTTTGCTTGAGCTCCCCAGACCTCTGCAATTCCAAGAGACAAATATCATTATTTCTTTGACATTTGAGGTCCTACTTGAGACCCGCTGTCCGCTCTTGATCCTCCGACACTTCTGGTGTTTTGAAGAAGCTTAGTTTCCTCAATACTCATCTGCCTCCCGATCTTGAGTTCTCTTTCTGCTTCCTGCTCCCTATGGTTCATGTGCATTTTTCTTCCCCTTATGGATGGTGGCGGAGCAAGATCTGGAATTTCTTATGATCCTTGTGAAGAGGACTGGCCTGGGGACTCTACCCTCGGATTTGGTCTGCTTTTTTTTACCATTGCTACCCAATATCCACCTGGGGAGGAATATCCCGTGAGAGCTTTCTCTGTCCCATCCTCACTGGCATTTGGAAGCGCGCTTGATTCCGGATCCCCACCTTCTTCTGTTTCTTCACCCTCCAGAGTGATGTCTACTGCAGGGATTTCTCCCTCTTCTATATGAAGAGCTATGTATGGATTGCTGAAGTCCATTTCCTTGGCGTTTGTAACATGCTCCTTAGTTTTTTCTGGTTGGTAATCATTGTTGTCATTGGTAGAGTTATTCGACGCCTTCTTCCCTCTTTTCACCTGCTGCCATCCTTCTTCTTGACTTTTCCTAGGATCATCTATTGCTTCTTTAGGTCAGCTTTTGACAAAGTGCCCATATTCATGGCACTTTCTACACTTGAATGGTAGCTGCTCATAATCGACCTTCTGCAGATATTCCCATCCATCCATGAACAAATTCACTTCTTTCGGTAAGCCTTTCTCTAAATCGACTTCCATAGATATCCTTGCTCATGAGAATAATGGCCCCTTTGGCTCCGCCTTGTCAATGTATTTACCAAGGGTATTTTTGATGGCTTGGAGGGACTCATAATTCCGACAACGTAGAGGAATATGGAAAAGGATAACCCACACTGACACTGCTTAGGGGGCGTCCTTTTATGGATTAAAAGATAAAGTCCAATGGTTTAGATACAGGCCTATCGACCCCATGAAGTAAGGCCCACTTCTAAAGATGATATCCATGTCATCTTTGTTCTCAATCAGAAAAAAATACCCTTTTCTATAGAAGCAGTGTTGCAGGCCTCCAGTTCTTTGAGATTCAATATTCCATGGTTTTCGGAGAGGGCCAGATCCCAGTGAGTTGACCTATTAGACCCTTGTCACTCAAGGCAAGGGCCTTCATTCTTGAAGTGGTCGACATGATCTGAATGCGAGGGGCTGTTTCCTACCTCACAAAGCTAGATGCCTAGATTTTAGACACTAGAAAAGGTGAGGAGTCAACCAGAGCTCGGAAGGAAACCTCTAAGAGGCATCTTCGCTCCTCCGTAGGGGTATCCAGAGGATCCATGAGCACTATTCAAGATCAGACTCGATCAAGATCAGATTGAACCACTGATGAGTAGTAAACCTAGTCTCCCATTGTAAGATCGAACATGATGATCTACACCTAGCTAGGAGCAACACGCCTCTCGCGGCTACAAGCTCCTCACACCTGCTCAAGCGATCCTCGTGATCTTGACCCTCGTATGCCAAAAAACCTATACTGATCCCTTGTTCTATTCTTACATAATAACAATTACCAAATAAGTTTAAAGAAAGTTTTTATGAAGATCCTAACATGAAAGCTTTCCTAATCAAATTCTCAATTTTCCCATGTCTAAAGGATAATATAGAGAAATAAATGAAATATTGAGTAAGAAAAGATAGATTGTTCCTAATGATATTAGGGTTGTGGAAGGTCTTCTTTTTGAATTAGTTTAAATCTCTCAACATTGACATATGTTCTGCAAGATTTAGGCATTAACAAACTTGTGGATGGCATCCAACTTTATGAACAAACCATAACAGTGAATTATTGAATGATCAAAATATTGACATACCCATGAAACCTACATGATTTAGACATCAAATCTGAGTCAATTGGCCTCAAGGGGAAGTTTGCTGAGTTTCTATACCCCCTCATTTTCCTAGTTTAAATTCTCATCCTAGACCCTCTACATTGCCATGCACCTTTGTAATCCGTGAAATAAATTGTAGAGAAGCCATAATTTCCCGCACATATTGTAACTTTTGCAAAGAAATACAATTGAAGGTACATGCTTCGTTTATCAAAGGTTCAATTGCTTCAAGGAAACCTACAACATTTATGGATGTAAAAATCCTCAGTTATCATATACCATACAAACATGTAGGCTCTCCTTGTAAGTAACAAAAAAATTAGAAAAGGTTGTTCAAACTAAGAGAGAAAAATGTGGATCCACAACCAAACTATGCCTGACCTCATTTCACTCTTAGGATCCTCAAGTGGGGAGATTCATTTGGCTCATAAAATCTTCCACTTCCAACCCTTCGTCTTCCACCTTTTTCTTCTCATTTCCTTAACCTACTCCACCATAAATTGAGAAGTGAACATTTAATTGATCTTGAAAGAACCCTTATGAAATAAGGGCATTTATAAGATTTTGAAGCAAAATTAACTCAAGTAAATCATGGATGTGTCTTTAATTTTAAGATTGAAGGTTTTGTGCAATACCATGTAGAACCGACCCTTTAATAATAAGGAGGGAAAATGGTGTTATGTTATAAGGCCCTTGAGTATAGCATTCAAATAATAAAAAGATGTGAACATTTATATTGCTAGATATGAAAGGGTTATTCACCCTAAATTCCTTTTCGCTAATGATAAATTTAATTTTTCATAGGATAGTAAATATATTAATTGAAGATATCAGAATGTTGGTCATCTTGAGGTGTAATGGAATCTTAATCTTGTTGGCTCAAAGCCGTTGTAGAAATATATGGGCAAATAGATAAAGATGTTTAGTTAATATATGACAAGACACTATTTTGGCCCATGGAAGAACATTGAAACTCCCAAGTGAATAAGTTTGAGAATATATAATAAGCTAAGTGGTAAGTATATTGATGAAGCCCTAGACTCTAAAACAAGAAGAAAACATGGCATTGCCTATAAAATGGCTAGCTTTTCCTTGATGATGGTTATTTAGTTAAAAAAATGAAGTTATTACTAAGAATTAATGAGTTTTGATGAATAAAATATTGGCTTTAGTTACATTGGCTTTGGTGGTGGGGGCGGAGTAGCCAATTAAACTAATAAGCATGCCTCAATTGAATCCAATCATAAAATAAAAGAAGGCACAAAGGATTACAATAAGTCTGAAGGACTGAATACCTATTTGCTTTGTAAATGAACATTATTTGTGAAAATTATTAGTAAAATTACGGGGAAAAGGAAGATCTTTATCCTTATAGTACTAAATCTCTACTGGGAGTGTTTGAACATGCGAGTTCCACAAATATACAATAGATATGCCATTAATTACTTATTGTTGAATTTCAATCCCTGAAGGAGAATGCATAGCTCTAGTTAAGATTATTGAGGATTAATTGAATGCTTTAGTAGAAAATATATGAAAAATTCTCCATGCCACACATATTCAAACCATCCCACAAATTTTTGTTCATGGCACTCTTGAAGGTATTCCACGAGGAACCTTTTGTGGAGACAACCTAGATTGGAAAACTTAATCATATTAAAAAAAAGAGGAGTGCATAATGATCATTCTATGGCATTAGAGGTGATATACTAGTATATTGATTATTCATGCATACTAGTAAAATTGGTTAGAATTGATTAATCATATTATGGATTTTCATGAAGGCTTATTTGTTCTACAAATCCTGTGTTGAGACTATTATGGCATTCATTAGGTTATGGACACTTATATATTTAACACATGTATGTGTTGATAAAATGATTTGATGGTGTGACATGTGAGTATTTGTGGAAATATAGATTATGTTACAACGATATGAGGACATGATGATTTCATGTAATGCTTTTATTTTCTAGTATGCCCTCATGTTATGATGAGGACACTTATTGATATAATTGGCAGAATGATAACTTCATAGGAGGATTTTATTTTCTAGTATTAAAGATTAGTTGATCATGTTGATGTTTTTATACTACTCATTACACGCTGTGGAATAAATTGATCCCGTTGATGTTATTATGTTATTCTCACACATAATATGGATTAAATGATCATGAACGTGTTATTATGTTGTTCCATTGTATGCCATATATTGAATTGATGGTGATAATATTATTATGTTGATTCATCTCGTGCTATTTATTGTGCATTTTAGAAAGGTTATAAACTTGAAGGTTGGTCCAATAAGTATGTCTTAAAATATATCAAACATAGCTTCAAAATTCTTTCTTCCAATCTTGTTGATCATAATGCTGGAATATTATATAAGTTCACTGGTTTTAATTCAAGTGAAAATCAACCATTTTATCCCCATGTTGCTCACACTGATGAAATAAGTAAATTGTGGCATGAAAGATTAGGTCACTTGAATTATGGTAAAATGTAAATGATGTCTAAAATGGTACTTGGTTTACCTTCAATTTCTTATACCACCAAAGGTGTTTGAGAAGGTTGTGTTCTTGGTAAACATCATAAGGAAATGTACCTTCACAATCTAATGATAAACCTAAATGGGAGAAGTACATGACTCCCAATTATAACTCGTTAATAAACAACAAGACTGGGACTCTTGTTCCCCAACCTCATGTAAATAATTTAGTTGGATGTAAATGGATATATAAAACAAAGTTCATTGTAGATGGACAGATTGTAAAACATAAAACTTGGTTAGTAACAAAAGGGTTTTCTCAACACGAAGGTAAATATTATACTAGATCTTTTTCTCCAGTTGCTAAAATGAACACACTACAAACCATACTTTCTCTTGTTGCATGTTATCAATGGGAAATACACCAAATGTATGCCGGGAGTGAATTTTTGAATGGTGATATTTGTGAAGAAATTTATATACAACAACTACCTAGTTTTATTACTGTTGAAACTTCAAGTTTGGTATGCAAATTAAACAAGACTTTATATGGTCTTAAATAGGAACCTAGAGCTTGGTATGAGAAAATTGATACTTATTTCTTGAAGAATGGTTTTAAGATTTTTTATATCTGATCCATATCTGTATGTTAAGAAATTTTATGATTATGTCATCATTGTGGTACTTTATGTGGATGACATTATCATTACTAATAGGTAGCTTACATTTATATAGGAAATGAAGAATAACCTTAGGAATGGATTTTAAATGACCGATTTAGGCCTACTATAATATTTTTTGGGTCTACATATTTGGCATGTGGCTGATGGTATATTCCTCTCTTAGCGTAAGTATGCTACATATTTACATACTTAGTTTCATATGAGTGATTATAAGCCTTCACCTACAACATTTGAGTTCGGTTTAAAGTTAACTATTGATTGTGACACTCCCCTTGTTGATGCCGCTTCGTATTGTCAACTTGCAGGGAGTTTGATATATTTGATGCACAACAAGCTTGATATCTCTTCTAAAATTAGCATGGTTTCAAGATTTATGAAAAAGCCTTATGAAATTCATTAGAAATTAGTGAAGACGATTATTAGATACTTACATGGGACATTGCATTACGGTGTTTTCTATTCTAGCAGGGCTACACTTTCACTTATTGGTTATTCATATCCTGATTGGATAGGGGATGATTTAGAGAGAAGTTTTTTTTTAGGGTACATCTTTCATCTTAGTTCAGGTTCAATTACCTCGTTGGAAACTATGATGACCAATACATGAGATGGACCACACTGCATTGGGAGAGGGACCAAACAATGATGTATTTCACAAATAACTTCCATACCTTGCTCACCAAGATGGTTATCAAAGACTCCTAGTGACATATAGTTCTAAAATACTTTGGGGGATTACATAGGTACATCCTAAGTAAAATATAGTTTTTGTTCATCTCATCAACGGGATATGCTTATCGTTATGCTGTCTAAATCGAGTAGAATTTTAAGCAAAAGAATAAGTGGGAGTTTGGATCTGCGAATTTGTCATAGAATAAGCATGGCAAAGAAAAACCCAACTTGTAAAATAGAGGGGAGGGAAATGATAAAAAACCTTAGGATAACCTTTCCAAGCAACAAGCAAACAAGGGTAATGGGAAGACGAAGAAGGACAATGGAAAGTGGTGCAAGTTCCACAAAATCCACTGGCACAAAATTGATGAATGTATATCAAAGTAGTCATTGGTGGCCAAGATTAAGGCCTTAGAGTCTGATCCTAGTTTCAGTTTGGATTTAGAACTTAGTGTCATAGTCACATATAATGGAAAGTGGATCATTGATACATAACCCAATTCCATAACCCGCTACTATAAAGGTCAAACTAAGAGAGACTAAAGGGCCAGAGGAAGGTGAGCTACTCTTCCACTCACAAATGTGGGTGAAGGGTTCTCCATTACATTTCATTATTGATATCAAGAGTCAATTACAGAACCTAATATCATCAGAGTTTGTGAAAAGGTTAAAGTTTCTGACAATACCAAACCCACATCCCTACAATATCGGCTGACTAACCCAAGGTTGTGACATTTGTGTCAGTCAACAATGTTGCATTCCCTACGACATCAAGCCCTTCAAAGAGGAGGTACTATGTGATATTTCCCCTCTCGAAGTTTGTGATTTTATTTTAGTAAAACCATATATGTGGAACATCATGTTGTGTATGAGTTTCGATTGTGTAGTGTCATTTTTTATTTGGGAAAACAACTCTATAAGATACTGGGGGTTATTCCAGCTACTGCGGTATCCTTGATCTTAAGCAAGTGGTGAAAAAAGGTGATCTCCTAGGCTAGGAAATTCATCCTCTTCATGATTCGCTTTAGAAGCGAATGGAAGGTCAGTGCAACATCCATGACCTCTACCTAGGATATTTCCCTACAACCAAATTAGGTCGAAAAGGTAGTGGAAGAATACAAAGATCTCTTCACCTCACCCTTTGGGGTGCCTCTACGTCACTGCCATACCAAACATTCAATTTATTTGACGCCCAATTTTCCTTTACTGAACAACCCAGTCTAGTAGTGATCCATTACAGAAAATAAAGAAATCAAGTTCCAAATTCATGAGTTTCTCCGAAAGGGGAACATTTGACTTCAAGATCCTCACCGTTTGGGAGCCTATTTGTGTTGGTGCAGAAGAAGGATGGCACATGGAAACTCGACATTGATTAGATAGCTCTCAACAAAATCGTAGTCAAGAATCAATATCCAATTCCATGGATTGATTATCTTCTCAATCAACTCAAAGGGGCCAAGTATTTCAGTAATATTGATTTGAATTACAGATACCACCAGGTCCTAATTGAGAAAAATTATGTTTGGAAGAAAACCTTCAAGTCGAGAGAAGGTATTTTTGAATGGTTGGTCATGCCTTCAGGATTTATTAATGCTCCAACAAATTTCATAATGATGTTTGATGACATATTGTAGCCATTCATTAATTATTTTGTAGTCATATATATGGACAACATCCTCATCTTTAGAAAGAATTGGGATAGGCATTTGTAGTACATTTCACAAGTCCTTAACACCCAATGGTAGAAAAATTATATGCTAATTTAGAGAAATTATATTTTTGTATGCAAAGAATCCAATATCTAGGGTACATCATGAATGAGCATGGTGTGCATGTGGATCCAACCAAGATCCAAGTAATTAGTGATTGGTTTCCCCTTACAACCATAACCGAGCTCAGTAGTTTCATGGGCCTCACCAACTCCTATTGTAAATTTGTATTGTTTTTATAACATATTTCTTGGCCTCTCATCCAAGTGACCAAGGGTGGGTCCAAATCCAATTTTTTTTGGGATAAGACACAACAAAAAATCATTTGAGGATCTGAAACATTGCTTATGTTAAGCATCGATACTCATTTTTCCACATCTGCCACAACCATTTGAGATTGAAACAAATGATTTGGAATATGCTTTTGGCATAGTCCTCACCTAGTGGAGTAACCCATTGATATTGTTGGTGTGCTTTTGGTCAAACCAGGTTTAGACTTCCCACTTCGTCAATAAAGCCCAAGATATCGATCCAATAGAGTAGAACTCTGTCGGTAACATATGCGACGCAGATGAAGCATCACCTGAGATATCTATGGGGACTGTAAGAACCAGGTTTATGTAGTTATAGAAGGGGATTTCCTTATCTCAACATTCATCAGAACACTCGATAGAAACCAAAGAATGGAATCATACATATATCAGAGAATACAACACATCAATTCGTCAACACACATAAATAACATGTATGACCTATAGATTCTATCACACATTAATCATCATTCCATATTTATCAAATCACTATATGCTCGACATATTTAAACAAATTCATTCACGATAGACATTCATTCATCATAGACACAAAGACACATGTTTAACGTCGAAACCCATCTGGGAAAAACCACAAGGAGCTCTTCATCTAGCATGAGTAATATTGGAATGCCTTTGGTCTGCACACACAGCCTGCAAACTCTTATTTAGATCTTCTTTACAATCAATGAATTATTTACTTGTCTCATGCTCTATAGTTTTGGTCTCTCTCTCTTTGTCTCTATCTTCATCTATCCATACATCTGTCTTGGTCATCCACACACAACTTGGATCAACCCTGATATGCTTTTACACTTATTGATTTAATCGTCGACAAGAATCTCGATTATCAGTCGACATGTTGTTCTACCCTTCCAAAACATCCTGTTACATCTAAATATAGGAATTATCGACTCGGTTTACAATCAATATTTATTCCCAAAATAGTTTATTAGTCTAACTACATATTACCCAAAACTCTGGCGAATTCCTCGTTTTGACTTACTCTTCTCCTCTTTTGTCACAACTTCTTCCATCGCGACCTTTTCTCATCTTGTGACCAGAATATTCATATTTTCGATCAAAATTTTGTATATCCTTTCCTAGGGCTAATAGACCCCCAACACTCATCTATGGCTTGTCCTGAGCCACATTAGTCTGAAATTTTTGTTGGTGTGATCTTACTTTGAAAATATTGACATATCTGCAGTACAACTTCCGCTTCTTATTGCATCTCTTCCTGGAATTTTTGCAATTGTTCTACAAGTTCAGAACTAATATGTTTCGAAGTTGCTACTTCTGTCGCACCTAGTGTCTGTCGCACTTTTTCATGAATTGGGTGGATTGTTCCTATAGCCTTTTATGCTTCCTTCTGTAGTTCTATGACACAATTTTTTCTTGGATACTATTGTGTCTGCAGTCTATCTACTTATTGTTGTAACCTCTCCAAATCAACAACCATGCTCATCTTTTCCATAGTTGGCAACTTCTTCAATTCGCTCTTTGACTTATTAAAATTTTGTTTTGCAATATGAAGTTGTTCTGTTACCTTCTCTAGATCTGTGTCATCCATCAAGGATTTCCATGACTGAGAAACATGTTCATATGGCTTGGCACAAAGTGCTTCTGCCTCATGAATTTTCTGCGCAGTTTCCTTCACTGCGTTCCATCGAGCCTCTAGTACCTCAGGGAGTGTAATGGGAGTTAATTTTGCTTCCAATTCTGTGACTCATTTCTGGGGGTCTCCAAATACTTCACCAAGTTGATTTATTTTTCCTCAAAAAACACCTCAGGCGTATTTCCTTCATCAGAGAAATTACTGCAAGTAAGTGTAACAACTTCATCCAGTCATTGCTTGTCATCCTGCCAGGTTTGTGCTTTGTGCTCTATCTCTTTGAATTTATTCTTCAGTGACAAAATGGCATCCTTAAAATGTTTGAGCTATCCAAATATCTCACGCTCTCTTGTCTTCATTTCCTCTAATGCAACCTGCTGAATAGTATGCAGAAGATACATTGGCAGTACATAAAAATCAAAAGTCACATTATCAATATCCTTGATCACGACATTGTGTTCCAACATTCCTAAGTCAATTGCTTTAGCAATAACTTGAATTTTTATTTGTGTAGGAGTCAATGGTACTTCGACAAGTCACTCTTCAGATGGGATAGCTTCGTCCCATGACACAGTCAAATACGGTTCCCACCCGACCCCTACTCTAACTTCCTTTACTGCAGTACAAAGTGTATGCAGTAAATTTATAATGTTGCTTACCAATTCGGTGTGTCGTTCATCCATATTTTTTTAGCTTTCATTTTCCACTTCTTCGATTCTATATGATATAAGATTATAGTCATCATTTGTAAGACCGACAACTCCAGATGTTTTGTCGGCCTTTTGCTTCTTATGACTCTTTTTATAATTTTTGGATCCTTTTCTCTTCTCGCCCAGTGATGGATCTGTCAGAGTATCACTAGAATCCGCTTTGTCATCATATGAAGAACTTCTTGGACTCTCTTATCCTTGTGGATCTCCTTGCTGATTTCCATTCTAATTTTTTAATGTGCCATCCTGTTGTGGGTCAATTTTTGCAGATATTTGATCATCTACGATAGGTTGTCTCCATTATTTAAGCTAGTATCGAACAATTGTTTTAATATCCTCAATAGATAACTAGAAATGCATAACCAACCATTGCTTATATGGGTCTTGTCGTGGCTATAGGAATATATGATGAGCCCCAACCGAAAATCTTATGATGTTGCAGAACCATTTGGTGATCTCCTTAGTAATTCTTTCATGTTTCTAAATATAAAACCTTAGTGCCTCTCCTTGTAAATAAAATTCAAGGTTGTTATCCCTTTGGGGTTGTATATTTTCCTTGTAATACCAAAGATTCTAGTATCATGCTCCTTGGAATGGTACAGGTACATCTACCCCTTGGTATTATGGTGGATCTTCCCATGTGACAAAAGAAATAAAAAATAAAACTTGTAAATAATTAAAAGGATTACCCTTTTCTTGCACATCTGTGACATCTGCTAGTAATTCGTTCAAAAAATAGGCCAACTAGCTCATTTGGACTCCCTCAACACATTGCTCTGCCACAATGATTGTTCTAGAGGTGCACTAGTTCGACTGCATCTTCCTTAGTAGCTTGCTGAATAAAAATTTGGCGGTGAACCGAACAACAGTGCCATTGATAGAGGAAATGGAAAATCCTATCTTATATCTGGATATATTATACTTCTCCTTCATCCTATTGGTAAGAGATGTATCCTGGTCCTTTACAGTGAAAAAGGGTGCTGGTTCGAATCTTACAAGAAGAAGTCCTATGATGGATTCTATTAGGTCGACATCTACTAATAATTTTCTGTCTAGCCATAGGAATCCTCCATGAAAACAGACCAGTAGCTGCTTCACGCATGCATTCACTTCTTCCGTGCGACCAAAATGTGGCATATGCATTAGCGACAACAATCTAGATTTATGGAATCCTCTAGTCCACTTTATCGGGACCACATGAATAGGTCCATCATTAGTCTCTCGAACCGTGGTCATATGCCACTTCATCTCGAGTTCAGGGAACTTCCATAGTGCAAGGTCTATGAACCCCATATTCTTCAAGTTTGGTAGAATGTGCACCATCACATGGAATCCTATTGGTATGGTGGGATTTACTAACTGATATTTGGAATTTCTACCAATAGTAACTTTAGGTGCCTTGTCTTTCCTTAGCGGAACATAATCAGACAATAGGATGGTTGACCCAAATCCCAATGCATCAACGTCATAGGGAGTTGTCGTTCATTTTTCGTGACCAGTTTCGTGGACATACTATTTTCTTCGTGATGGGTAAGGATGCTATGACTATGAAATAACTTCTACAATCAACGGTGGTTGTGAGAAAACTTTTGTAGTCTCTTACCTAATACGTGCATGTGATAGAATCTCCATGCCTGATTCTGGAACAATGCTTGTGATTGAAACATAAATGACCATGCTCTGAGAAAACAACTTCGGCTCAAATGGTTTCAGACTAATAGTTCAGAGCAAAAAGTCAGTCAGTTGGATGCAATGGAAAGACCAAGCTTCAGTGCGAAGATGAAGTACATTGACACATGCGGAAACTTGTTTTCTCGCACGATCCTGCAATAAATGGAGAATGTGGTGATGAATTTTGTCACATGGAGCAATATTTTTAATCATTTCAATGAAACCACCAATCAAACCATTACTTAACCTATCAGTTCAACGGTTGTTATTATGCATTAATGGCAGATGTGACCAAAAAACATGCCACCAAAATCTCCCGCTACCTTAAATTAACTGTCATCCAATTGGCACTTGCAACCAAAATCCATCGTGCAACAACAATTCTTCTATTGAGACAATTTTTTTCTCTTGTGACAGACATATAGTCTACGGCAACAATTCTTCTTTTGCGACATAGATATATTCTGTGACAACAATTCTTCTTTTGTGAAACACTCATAAACTTGTGATTTTTTTTTTCCTTCTTTGAACTATCAGTTGACCAAAGTGCGACTATCCTGATAAGGATTTAGCCAACATCCATTTACTAACCCCTTGAAGTGTACCATCCAACTTTGTAATTGAACTTCTCCTCCTTCAGTGATATGAATGACAACATATGGTCCTAGCCAATGTGTTCGAAACTTGTCAGGATGCTTAAAAAAATTACTGTGATATAGGAGAACAAGATCTCTGATCCAAAACTGCTTAAACTTAAAATGACGGTCGTGCCAATTTTTCTATCACTCCTTATTGACATAGTGATGATAGCCTATCACAAAGTGATCTTCTTCCAACTGTACCTGTTGTGACAATCTTTCCTCTACAACACCAACATATTTCATCTCCATAATAGTAGCTATCCTGAGACTGGGTACCATATACTCTAGGAGCATGACAACTTCTTATCCATAAACCAATCTAAACAAATTTTGTCTTGTCAACTTTTTACATGTTGTGCGATAAGCCCATAATACCGCAGATATCTTCTGATCCCAATCATCCCTCTAAACATTACATATTTTTGTCAATTCATTCTCCAAGATCTTATTGAATGCTTCGACAAAACCATTCGCTTATGGGTGATATGATGTTGTCTTCCGGTTCTGAATCTAGAGTTCCTCAGTTAATTTGTCAATTAACTAATTCATAAAACATGTTACTTGATCACTTATCAAAACCTTCGGGCATCCAAATCGAGTCACAACATTGTCTAACAAAAATCTTGCAGTAGTGGCAGCAGAACAATCCTTTACTAGTGTTGCTTCAGTTGATTTAGTTAAGTATTATGTGTTAGTTTTTACAATATTAGAGAAGTATATCTTATTTGCAAATAAACAATAAGATCTCTAGAAGAAAGACAAAGCACAGAAACAAAGAACACAATAATTTATCCTGGGAAACCTAATCGGGAAAAACCCAACAAACCTTCATATAGAGATGATGACTACTGCAAACAAAGAGAAGAAGAGAGAGAGAGAAAATGTCTCTCTAAGATACAACCTCAGAAAATAATCTCCTAGACTGCAGTAGTGCACCTTTTCTGTCTGAGTGACTTTCCATGAATGAATGAAATAATGAGGAGGGAGCCTCCTATTTATACTGATTTTCCAAGTGAAAAATTACTGGGGCTGACCTACCTTGGGGAAATATAAAATAATTTTCTTTTATTATTTTCTCTCTCCTAGACCCCAAGTTAGCACATTAGGGAAATTCATGAAGTGATAACAGAGCAGATTAAGGTTTCTTTTTTTACCACATCTATTTAAAGCCTTCCCCACACCTCTTCAGGGAAGCTTGAAATAATTCATTTTTTAAGTTGCTAGCTGACCACCCCTTTTTATCCCCGATACCTATATAAAGCATATCATTCTAGTTTAGGCTATTTGTATTCTTTCCCTAGGGTTTACATTGATTCTTTCTAGGGTTTACATGAGTAATTACATCAGTATGAACTCCCGCAGGAGGTACAAGGAAATAGAATACAAATACAATATGAATAACTTCCGAAGTTGCACAATTTTCAACACTCCCTCTCAACAAGGAAGGTATTCTTCAAATACGGTCATCATCAACACGATGAAAATCTAGGTCTCTTCTATACATCTCATCTATTTCAATCATATCTATACATATTGAAGGTTGATAACATTGTTTCTTTCCTTCGAGAGGTTTCATAAAAAATATGATCCACACAGTCCTTCAGTAGATCTATCATCTCTACAACTCTACACAGCCCATTGAAGAGTACAACAATCAACATCTCATCTGCTATCGGTCCATCTCTATCTTGAGAACCTAGAAAAGCTTCACACGACCATATACTACCTATTTGTCTCTAATACCAATGGGATTTCACCCATACCTAGTTGAGTAACTATGTACACGACCATCTACTACCTGTCCGTCTTTATTGCTGATGGGATTTCTCCCATACCTGAATGAGAAGAGGTGCCTATCTACACAACCATCTACTACCTATTCGTCTCTATTGTCGATGGCATTTCTCCCATACCTGACTGAGAACTAGGAATGAGTAGAGGTACCTATGTAAAAACAACATAGATATTAGTATTATCTTTCCCTCTCCATAAGGGATGCATTTTATTCTACTCCAAGTCTTATGTGAAAGGATTCAAACTTTGTCCCGAAGAGGCTTAGTAATAATATCTGCAGTCTGGTAATTTGTTGGAACATACCGTATCTCAACCGCACCTTTGTACACCATATCATGAATGTAGTGATAGAGGTTCTCTATATGCCTTGTCTTATCATGAAATACGAGATTCACTGACATCTGTATACAACTTTGATTATCATAGTGAATCACAATTGGTCCTAGAATCTGACCAAATAATCTTATAAAGAGTTTTCGAAGCCATACTTCTTATTGTTGGCAGGCAGTTTTGGTGCAAAAGACAAATCAAGGTGCACAAGGAAAAGGATGGTGCACAAGGCAAAGGATGGTGCACAAGATAAAGGATGGTGCGCAAGGTGGAGAAGTTGACAAAGATTTGGCTTGGTCATAGTTTTGTACTTATTCGTCATAATTTTGTAGTTTTTCATCCAAGTTAGTTAGAGAGTCAGTTAAAGTGGACCATTTTGTAAAGGTGCAAGCCTATATATAGAAGTAGAAATGTAGTAGGAAGAAATTAAGAAGTTGATGAAAAAAGTGAGGCAGTTTTGTCTGAGATTATCTCTTGAGAATCTGCAGAAGAGTGACCCACGTGTCTGTTTTGTCTTGCAACTCTGTGATGTATTTTGGGGACCTGTTTTGATGCACAAAGCAATATGACATGAGAAGATGTTGATGGAAACCATTTGTCTTGTGTTTTTGCTGCTTTTACTGATTAATGACGCAATCTGAATGATTCAATGCTGCAATATGGTTGTTATTCCTGAATGATGCAACATCTTTGCATTCTGAATGATGTCATATTTATCGATCTGTTTATGAGTAAACATAATGTTGGGATCTAATATGAATGGTTACCAAAGCGATCTAAATGGTTTCTAATATGAATAAGTGATAATAAAACCCCTTCCCGAATCCTTGAGTAATGTTGCGATAGTAATAAGATAACATAAAAGTAGATGCGTTAGATCCTCCTCACTGCAGAAACATGGTTTCAATAGTTCTCCCTCGAACATCTCGGGTGAGACTTCATCTGCTTCGTAGGTGTTGATGGACAGGGTAAAAACTGTCTGGGCCGGTGCTTAGGGAGATCGTGGTGTTTAGGGGTGTCAACAAAGCATGAACCCCTGTTGACAGATTTGTGTCAACAAATGGTTTTGTTTTCAGGACCATAGTGTGAGGAGAAGGAGGAAATGTTTTGGCATCCTACGAGACTGAAGATTCATGATTGGTTCGATTAGAAGGCTCGAGAATTCTTTGTGGAAGAAAATCCAAATTCCAGAATAACGACAGAAGAGTGGATGGGAAGGCACATCTATTCTGATATCCATGAATCTTTCTTCGCCAAATTTCCAATTATCTTGAATGAGTGGTTGACGCAGCTGACCTATCGAAAGACAAACTTTCAAGGAGGCAAACCTACTTGCTGGACTTCAGAGCTGATCCAACAATTGAAGGAAGTAAACAACAGAGCATCAAGGGCCATCGAAGTGTGGCTCGATATCATCTTGGAGGGATACATCATTGAGTTTCCGATCGACACAGTCAAGTCCTATAGCGACGTGGAAAGAGAATTCCTCAAGGGACCAAGAGGTAGGTTTCCATTGTCCTTACAATTGTGGATTAAAATGATTATTTGTGAAAATTGCATATTGAAGATGAACTCTCACGAGTAAATCCCTAGTGTGCGGAGGTTGTGGGTACTGCGGAGATGAGGGTTGGATGGAATGATATGGGTTAGATGGATGGGAGTTACGATGAAACTATGAGGGAAGTTGAGGAAGAGTGTGGTATTCAGAGAAGTGGGGTAAGGTTTCGGTAAGAGAAGAGGTATAGGAGTAAGGAGATTCCTGCCGTGACCAGAACAAGAACCTATGAGAGAACATCACAAGGGACTAAGTAACCCTACATAGATGAAGGAGACGACCAGGCTATGCTTGATCCCGAAGAAAGACTAACCCAGACTAGCAATGTACCTACACCTTCATGCACTGTGCCACAGTCAGGAAGAAACACTAGCTCAACATCAAATTTCCTGGTGTGTCATCAACAAACATAGTGAGAAGGCCTAGGATGGCGGGCGATGATGTGAAATTACCTATGTTCCATGGGAACAGGACTGAAGATCCCAAATAGTATTGGTTTCTCTATGAAGCGGTATGGATTGTGAAGCAAGTCCTCGATGAAGATATTGTTAGAATTTCATCATTAAGCTAGCATTATATTAGGATCTTTACTGAGAGAATAACAAGCACAACAATCAAACACAAGAGACAATGAACACAATGTTTATCCTCCGGGAAACCATAAATGGAGAAAACCTCGCAACTTCCTCAAAGATAGAATCAACACCAAAATAGAAAATCCCCAAAAATAATAAGTGATCTCCCGATAGTAGTAACCTTCTTCTTATCTAGCCCCAGTGTCTTCTCCTTCCTCAACTATGCGCTACACTTGAGTGTGTATAAGTTGTGTGATAAATAGAGACTCCAGTTCTCTATTTATACTAATCCTGACATGAATAAAACCCTACCAGGGCCGACCTCTACTAGGAGAGTCTAATAACCCTAGTGCCCCAGAATTGTGGGGACTTTAACCCTTAGATAATCGGAGGGTTACTCACTATGACTTGACATGACTTGTTTACATTATTGATTCTCCCGATTGGAACATCAGGGCATGACAACATGACTCAATTACTTGATAGATACATCCTGGAATAAACATTGGGTTACAATACATAAGATATATAGATGAATACATTCCGGAGTTACAAATACATCAACACTCCCTCTTGACTAGGAAGGTGTTCTTTCGACACAATTTTCAGCACTGGTCTTCTTCTCTGCATCAACTGGATCATCTTGTCATCTGTATCTCAGGTCCTTTGAGTCTTTAATTCATCTTCATCTTCAAGTCATCTTCGTCTTCATGTCATCGGATCTAGATCATCTCTCGATCGGGATCATCATGGGACATCATCACTGGATCTAGATCATCACTCTATCTGGATCATCATGAGGCATCATCATTGGATCTAGATCATCACTAGCTATCATCATTGGATCTGGATCATCACTACTGGATCATCATCACTGGATCTAGATCATCATCACTCGATCTGGATCATCACTGGGAATCATCACAGGTGATATCTCTTGATTCTTCTCGTCATAGGAACCTTTACAGAGCCAGTCCTTTTTCATACTGGATGTATCATCTCAGAGCTAGTCCTTTTTCATACTAGATGAGGCATCCTAGAGCTGGTCTTTTTTCATACTAGATGAGGCATCATAGAGCTGGTCCTTTTTCATACCAGATGAGGCAACTACTCAGAGCTAGTCCTTTTTCATACTAGATGAGCCTTCCCAGAGCTAGTACTTTTTCATACTAGGTAGGGAATCATAGAGCTGGTCCTTTTTCATACCAGATGAGGCATCACAGAGCTGGTCCTTTTTCATACCAGGTGTGGCAGCTACTCAGAGCTAGTCCTTTTTCATACTAGATGAGCCTTCCCAGAGATAGTCCTTTTTCATACTAGGTAGGGCATCACAGATCTGGTCCTTTTTCATACCAGATGAGGCATTACGGAGCTGGTCCTTTTTCATACTAGGTGTGGAAGCTACCCAGAGCTAGTCCTTTTTCATACTAGATGAGCCTTCCCAGAGCTAGTCCTTTTTCATACTAGGTAGGAAATCACAGAGCTGGTCCTTTTTCACACCAGATGAGGCATCACAAAGCTGGTCCTTTTTCATACCAGGTGTGGCAGCTACTCAGAGCTAGTCCTTTTTCATACTAGATGAGCCTTCCCAGAGCTAGTCCTTTTTCATACTAGGTAGGGCATCACAGAGCTGGTCCTTTTTCATACTAGATGTGTCTTCACAGAGCCAACCCTTTTTCATGCTGGATGTGGCATCCACATATACCTGACAATGGAAGGAACCAATCCTCTCACCATGTCACAACTCTTACATCTGACCATGGAAGGAACCAATCCTCTCACCATGTCAGAATGGCACAGCACGGACACATCACTTCCTCTTGGGAGGAACCTTGATCTGGAGAACACCAAGCTTCTCCCTGAAGTACTCAAACTTCACCCTAGCCAATGGCTTAGTCAACACATCAACTATCTTTTCATTCGTCGCAACATATTGGAGCTTCACTGCTCCTCTCTACACCATATCCCTGATATAGTGATACTTGATCTCAATATGCTTCGACTTGTCATGGAATACTGGATTCTCTGACAACTTTACACAGCTCTGGTTGTCACAGTATATACAAGTAGCATCTAACTGGAGATCAAACAAATAAGACAGTAGCTTCCTCAGCCATACTGCCTCACAACTAGCTGAACAAGCTGCAACATACTCTGCTTCAGCTGTACTCAATGCCACATAGGATTGCTTCTTTCTAAACCATGAGATCACACCTGATCCCATACTGAAGCAACACCCTAAAGTGCTCTTCCTATCGATGGCACTACCTGCCCAATCTGAATCAACATAACCCTCCAGGTTAATCCTTTGATCAACCTTATACTTGAGCCCATAATCAACCGTACCCTTCAGGTGCCTCAGAATATGCTTTGTAGCAGTCAAGTGAACATGTCTCGGATCTGTCAAGTATTGGCTCAAGGTGTTCACAGCAAAGCAAATATCTAGTCTCATGTTCGTCAGGTACATCAAGGACCCAATCATCTGATGATACATCGTGACATCCATTATCTCTGATGAAGCATCACTCAATAGCTTCAGGTTTGATGCCACAGGTGTGGTTAATGCCTTGTAGTCCATCATCCCAAATCTCTTTAGGATCTCTACTGCATACTTTCCTTGTCCAAGAAAGATTCCATCTGTAGTTTTCCACACCTCCATACCTAGGAAATAATGCATCATTCCCAAGTCCTTCATCTCAAACTCAGCAGCAAGTTTTCTCTTCGTATTAGCAATCAACCCATCCATTCCTGTCACAAACAGATCATCTACAGTAGTAAAAGTATCACTGGGTTGCCACCTTCCACCTTGTAGTAAAGGTTGGAATCTGCTTTACTCTTGGTAAAGCCCAAATTGGATAGAAAGCTGTCAATTCTACCGTACCATGTCCTGGGTGCCTGTTTCAAACCGTATAGGGCTTTCTTCAGTCTACACACATGAGACTCCCTATCATGTGTCTCAAAACTGAATGGCTGCTCCACATACACTTCCTCTTCTACTACACCATTCAAGAAAGCAGTCTTGACATCCATTTGGTGTATCTTCCATTTCATCACTGCAGCTAGAGCAAGTACCGATCTGATGGAAGTGTATCTGTCTACAGGTGCAAAGGTTTCTTCATAGTCTATTCCTTCTTTCTGAGAGAAACCCCGAGCCACAAATCTTGCCTTATACTTTTCAATGCTACCGTCTGCAACATGCTTGATCTTGTATATCCATTTGGAAGTTACTACTGACTTCCCTTCTGGTCTTGGGACAGCATCCCAAACATCATTCTTCATGATCGATTGATACTCTTCGATCATCGCATCCTTCCATTCTTTCCGTTTTGTCGCTTCTTCATACTCGGAAGGTTCTTTATCAATAAAGTCACATAGTAAAGCTACATAACTGGAATAGGATCTAGTCCTCTTTCTTTCTTTGAGATTCTCTTCTGGAACCCCATATCTTTCCGCACCTTGGATAATCTCTAATACCCAAGCAGGTTTCCTCTTGTGAGGATTCTTCTCCTGTGGTGGATCTACAGGTCTTTGTGGTTCTTCAAATTCTCGATCTTCTTCTTGAGTTTCTTCGTTCATGATTGTATCATGAATTCTGGGAGCTTCTGCTTCTTCAGGTTCTTCAGTAGGTTTCTTTCTGGAGAAGACTTCTTCAGGAGTCTTGTTCTCGAGTACTCTGTGTGGAGTACGGTTCTGTACATACATTTCTGTTCTGGCTGCTTCTACCCAAAGGTGCATAGGAAGATCTTGATCATGAAGCATAGCTCTTGCAGCTTCCATGATGGTTCTATTCTTCCTCTCTGCAACCCCATTTTGTTGTGGATTGTAAGGAGTGGACAACTCCCTCTTAATCCCTGAGTCCTTACATAGTTCTTTGAACTCATTTGAAGTGAATTCTCCGCCATTGTCTGATCGAAAAGTCTTGATCTTCTTTTCAGTCTAGTTCTCAATCAAGGCTTTGAATTCCTTGAACTTGCTAAACACTTCATCTTTATACTTCATGAAGTAAATCCATGTCTTCTTAGAAAAGTCATCAATAAAAGAAACATAGTACACATACCCGCTTAGTGAGATTGATGACATTGGTCCACATACATCGGAGTGGATGATTTCCAAGATTCCTTTTGCTTTTCTCTCGCTACTTGGAAATGTCTTCTTTGTATTCTTTCCTTTCGCACATCCTTTGCAGACCCCTTCATGTTTTGCTTGTATTTCTGGAAGACCTTCAACAGCTTTGCTTGCAAGTGGTAGTGCTCTGTAATGCACATGTGCAAGCTTTCTATGCCAAAGTTCGTTTGGTTCTACTGTGTCATGAACCAAAGCTTGATCTGGTTGGCCCTTCAACTTGTATATACCTCCTTCTTGTTCTCCGATCATGATTGCATCGTCAAAAGTTTTTCCTTTTGGCCACATAAGAACTTGGCCATCTACAAAAGCAACCGTCATTCCTTTTGCATCCAATGCAGATATGGAGAGGAGGTTCTTCTTTAGTCTTGGAACAAATAATACATTCTTCATCTTCAAAGACTTTCTAGAGTCTAGCTTATAGAAGGATTCACCACTACCTTTTATTGGATACTGGTAGTCATCCCCAAGTTTCACCTTGTGAGGTGACTCATGGTCAGATAGCTTTACAAATGATTCTTTGAATCCCGTCATGTGCTTGGAAGCACCACTGTCTATAAGCCAATCATTGCTTCCATGTGAAACAGTTCCCGTTAGAGCGGAGATCAGTACATATTCATCCTCACTTGAAGAGTCATCACTCTCTTGTCTGAATCTCTTTGTGGAAGGTTCATCATCCTCTGCAGCATGGGCACGATGTCTTCTCTTGTTCTTCTTCCTTAGATTTCTTTTGTTAGGGCAGAATTTGGATATGTGACCTTTCTCATCACATGTGTAACATCTAATAGAATTTGGATCTTTTCTAGAGTGTGAGGTCTTACCTTTGGAGTGATAATTGCTACTCCTATTTTTCTTGGAGTGAACTGTGAGAGCTTGATCTTCACTACCCATCTTCTCTTCTCGAGCTGCTATCCTAGCTTCTTCTTGAGAGCATTCTTCCCATAGTCTGCTAAATTTGACTAACTTCTTTCTGGCACAGATTCCTTGAATGAAAGAGTCCCATGTTTTAGGGAGACCATTCAAGGTGGTCATCACAATCTCAGCATTTTCCACTTCTTCATCTACTGCATCTAGCTTCTCCTTGATCTGAGAAACCCTTGTAAAGTAAGACTAAATAGTCTCAGCATTCTGGATCTTCACATTCTTCAATTGGTTTCTCAAAGTCATCTTCCTGTTTATGTTCTTCCCTTCAAACAATTTGCTTAGGGCATCAAACATAGCTTTAGGTGTCTTGAGGGAGGACACCTATGGTATGAGATGATCCTTGATAGATTTAGCAATGATTCTCTTTGCCATAACCAACTTATTCTTATGTAAGGCCTTAGCCTCATCTCCCTTTGGAACTGGAACCTCCTCATTGATAGAGGATTCCAACTCATTCTCTTCCAGGACTAGGGAGGTCCTATACTTCCAAGCTCAGAAGTTATCAGGTCCCTCAAGCTTTTCATCAAGCTTGGTATGATGAGACATCTTAAACTGAGAACCTCAAATGGAAATACAAAAGACTTAGATCTCACCAGGTTCAAGATGTTGGATCTGAAACTTGAGCTGAAATCCTGTAGTGCTGGTTCAGTAGTAAATTAGGGTTTTTCTTTTCCGGAGATATGTTCACCCAAATTCCTTGAAATTTATCCCTAACTTCAATTTTGGGGAGGAGATCAATCCAGGCCTGGGCTCACTGAAAAATTCCTCTTCTATGAAAAGCCCTAATTTCCAGCAGCAGTGTTGGGTCCAAAACTGAAAAACCTCAGAATTGGATTCTGCTTCGACAGAAAGATGTTCCCTAAGGAGGAGAGTTATTCCACCTTACTTTTGCTGAAAATATATGGAGGAAGATCCACAAACTAGGAAGCCCTAGTTCCTGCAGCTGCATAGTGTCTTCTTCTCAGGTTAGCTCTGATACCATGTTATAATTTCATCATTAAGCTAGCATTATATTAGGATCTTTACTAAGAGAATAACAAGCACAACAATCAAACACAAGAGACAATGAACACAGTGTTTACCCTTGGGGAAACCATAAATGGAGAAAACCCTGCAACTTCCTTAGAGATAGAATCAACACCAAAATAGAAAAGCCCCCAAAACAATAAGTGATCTCCTGAAAGCAGTAACCTTCTTCTTATCTAGCCCCAGTGTCTTCTCCTTCCTCAACTATGTACACTTGAGTGTGTATAAGTTGTGTGATAAATAGAGACTCCAGTTCTCTATTTATACTAATCCCGACATGACAAAATCGCTACCAGGGCCGACCTCTACTAGGAGAGTCTAATAACCCTAGTGCCTCGGGACTGCGGGGACTTAAACCCTTAGACAATCGGAGGGTTACTCACTATGACTTGACATGACTTGTTTACATTATTGATTCTCCTGATTGGAACATCGGGGCATGACAACATGACTCAATTACTTTATAGATGCTTCCCAGAATAAACATTGGGTTACAATACATAAGATACATAGATGAATACATTCCGAAGTTACAAATACATCAACAGATATTAAGAAGGGTTAGTTGGCGACAACTTTTCGAGGTCGCGCATTAGACTCTTATATGAAGTTCATGCAAGTTTTAAGAGGGGACCCACACAAGACTCTAGTGGATATTAGAACCATATTGATTGAAGAATTCAGAAAACCCAAATCTGAGTTGCAGTATATCACAGAATTGAAAGAGATCAAACAATATCTGAATGAATGGTCTGGGATTTTGATCAGTGATTCAAGATACAAATGGAAAAAGTTTGTTTTGGAATGAGCGATGTACAACACAATGTATGGTTCACCACCGTGCTAGTACCACATATCCTAATGTCGTTGATGCAACAAAATATTGCGACACAAAGCGAAGCACTAGAGATCACAATGAAGCTGGAAGCTTCATCAATTGGAGAAACTGGAGTTGGCATGAATCGGATTGAATCACAAATGGTAAATATGATGATCCAATTGCAAGATATCAAGAAGGGAAGAGAGATTCATGAGGATATATGGTGTACTCGATGTCACACAGAGGGACATCATAAGGATCAATGCCCATATTTCTGAAATTACTTGTTGTCGGGAGCTCAAAATCTGCTAAATCAAGGTGGCTTACCATAGTGTCGAATCTGTCAAACTCATGGACATCGACACAAGGAATGTGTGTATCTCCAGAAGATGGTATCTAAGCCTGTGAAATTGTTTTGTACTTTTTGTAATTATGTTGGTCACGAAGACAAGGAATTTTGGTGCATACGACTTGCTCCAGGATAGTACAATGGATATGTACTACATGAAGGGAGAAGAACACCGATAGACAAAGAGACCACCATCGTAGCAACCATCGCAAGTGGTGTAGCCGCAACCGCAGTTTGTACATCCACAACTACAGTTTGTATCACCACCATAGTTTGCTCTGATGTAGCCATAGTATAATCAGATGTAGTACGATCCACAAAAGTTGCATTATACTCAACCTCAGTATGTTTAACCACAGCTGAATCCCCTGCAACAACAATAGTTTAATCAACCGCAGTATCAACAATAAGGAGGATTTCACGGAGGATTCTAAGGAGGACGAAATAGATCCTTTGGTTGAGGAGGAGGACAAGGTCATGGACCTGTGTACTGCTACAATTGTGGAGTATTGGGGAATTATCAATAAGATTTCCCAAACATGCAGTCACAATGTACTTACTGTACTGCTGCAGATCACATGGTTGAAGATTGTCCATAGCTTATTGCGAAATGGAAAGCAAAGAATGTTCTGCCACCACAGAACCAAAATCAGAACATGAATAAGAATGTGAACCAACATGTGAATTCGCCACAAAACCAAAACCAAGGTCTGACAGTTGGGAAGATATCAACGGAACCAAGGCCTCAACCTGCAGATGTTGGAGTCATTACTCGTGGAGGTGCGACAAAAGGAGATGGTGGTATCATCCATCAAGTTCGATTGAAAAATAGGAAAAAGGTGCAATTTGATGTTGACAATAAGAGGGCTACGTTCTTTGATGCACAGGACACTATAAGAAGAGATTTGGGTAAGTTTCCTATTTATGAAATGCCATCTATTTTTTATTCAACACTTGTAGCAGGACCATCACAAAAGCATGGTACACTGCAATGTTTCTTTGAATGCTGTATGTCACTGGCAAAAGCTCCTGATGCGATAGCTGAGATCACAAGTCTGGTATATCGACCTGAGAAAGGTTGACATGATTCTGCTGTGAATTCCTCGTATAAGAAGAAAACTAGGAAGGAGATGAGGATGAATGTTTAGATTGGTGATTACGATGTGGATTCAGTTATTCTATATATGGGCTCAAATGTCAACATTTTGATGAAGCAGAAATGGGAGAAGATGGGGAAACCATAATTGGTTTGGTCCCCTATTCAGCTACGATTGGCCAATCAGGATAGAGTGTCACCAATTGGGCGAGTACCACACTTAATGGTTGAAGTAAAAGGAATGAAGACATATGCAGATTTCGATGTTATCGAAATTGTCGATGAAGGAAGCTCGTATCCTACATTAATGGGGATTGGATGAGCTAACGATAGCTTGGAAGTGATTAACTTCAAGGAGTGAGTCATGGATTTTGAGAACCGTGATATTATATTCATAGCCCCAATGGATCCAAGTGAAGGAAGAAGGTATGTCAAACTAGTCAAGGAAGAAGTTGTAGGAGGATGGGACCATGCATACAACATTTCAGAGTACTATATCCATCCCATTGCAGATGGAGAGCTAGGCTAGAGAAGATTTCGACGATGCACTGGAAAATTAGCAAAATCAACTACATGAGGTGTCGGCTCAGAAGTGTGGACAAATCACTCACTTGCTATGTCAAGTCGCAATGGAGGTTGTCGAGTTACAGACATATGAAGGATTGCTTGATTTGCCTCAATTTCTTGATGACTTTGAAGATAGGGTATCAAAACCACAGAGACTATTGGCATTGGATGAGGTGCTTAAGTCCACTCCAACACATTGGTGGGAGACACATAAGAAATCAATCAATGGGTGGTCAGTGTGTCGTAGACTGATGGAATTTCATTTTGGCAAAGCAGAGCACTATGAAGTTGAGAAGTATGATAGGAGAAATGATCCCAACAATCATTTGATTGCATGTTAGACCATGTGGGTGTCACGACTGAAGGATGAGTGGGTACATGCTTTTGTACACACATTGGACAAAATGTCGCAATAGTGGTATGTATCAGCCGATATCCATAGGCAGATCATGAAATGGGAGGACTTGTCGATCTATTTCAGTCACAGTTTTAGTTTTGTGGATGCTGATCCAGTATTTCATAGTGTGCTACAACATATCTGTGATGTCATCTTGGAGATAGTTCCAGTCGCATATCTTGCAAAATCGCATGAGGTACCAATGATACAATCAATGACAGAGTGTTACAATGTAACAAGAGTACTTAATGATGGGGATGACCCAAGGAACATCAATATTCCAGAGTCAGAAGGAAGTCGGAATATCATGGCACCAGAGATGCTGTCAGACAAAGTTCACCAGCTATTGAAGTTTCAGAAGGTCAACATTGGGACAGAGGAGGAACCGAAGTTTGCTAATATAGGAGATTATCATGATGAAGAAACTGTGGCGAAGATCACCGATATGTTGCATGAGTTTTAGGACCAGTTTCTGACTAAATTATATGAAATGAAAGGGATCTTAGGAGATTTGGGAGAAATGGAAATTCCACTCAAGCCAGATGCGAAACCAGTGAAGTAGCGTCTGTATCGCCTCAATTCATGCTACAAGGAAAGAGTTAAGGCTGAACTTGATAGAATGTTGGACGCAATAATCATCGATCCAGTCGAAGAATCAGAGTGGATCAGTCCAATGGTCATGCAAGACAAGAAGACAGGTGAGGTCTGGGTCTGTGTTGATCTCAGGAAACTCAATGACACATGCCTTCATGATCCGTACCCGATGTCATTTATTGACAAAGTGTTGGAAGGAGAAGGCAGTTAAGAGATCTACTCATTTACAGATGGATTTTCAGGCTATCATCAAATCAAGATTGTGAAGGAAGATCGACATAAGATGACTTTGAGTGGGGATGCTTTTAGTACACGATAATGCCGTTTGGCCTCAAGAACGCACCTGCAATATTCTCCAAGATTGTAGTTGTTTCATTTAAGGACTTCATTCAAATATTTATGGTGGTATACAAGGATGATTGGAAAATTTACGGGCTAGTAAAGGATCACCTTGAAAATCTGCGACTGATGCTAGAGCGGTGTTGACAGCACCATATCGCACTGAATTTGAAGAAACGCATATTTTGTACGTCGTTCAGGATTTTGTTGAGGCACATTGTCTATAAGGAAGGGATGATGGTTGATCTAGCTAAGATTGTGCTTATTGTTAACCTTCCCCCACTAACAAATGTGAAACAAATCAGAGAGAAATTGGGACATATGGGATATTATCGAAAGTTCATAAGAGGATATGCTATGATCACAGCGTCGATGGAGAAGTTGCTGAAGAGGAATATTGTCATAGCACCGATATTGGTCTTTTCAGACTAGATAAAGGAACTCCATGTCCTTATCGATGCATCATTAATTATGTTAGGAGTGGTTTTGGAGAAACTAGGTAAAGGGGATATTGATCATCTGATTGCTTTTGCCAGCCGGAAGCTATCTTCTATGGAAATGAATTACACGACGACTGAAAGAGAAGGATTGGAGATGGTATATGAATTACAAAAGTTTCACCATTATATGTTGGGAGGACATTTCAAGATGGTCATTGATAATTCCGCGTTGAAATACTTGGTCAACAATCCTGTGTTGGGGGGAAGATATGTCGTTGGCTGCTACTCTTCCAAGATTTTGATTTCGAAATCATTGTGAAGCCAGGTCACTTGAATGCAAAACCTGGACATTTGTCACGAATTGAGACAGGTGAAAAACCAAATAACATCAAGGATGGGCTACCTCATGCGCAACTATCCAAGTTCGAAATGCTCAATGACAATTATGAACAAATAATTCTGTTTTTGGAAACAGGAAAAGCGGCGGATGATTTCACCACAAGTAAGAAGAAACATTTGGTTGTTCGGGCTGTGGATTTTTAGCTGATTGCTGGACAACTCTATAAGATGGGACTTGATGAGATTCTACGTCGATATGTCTTACCACATGAATATGAAAGGATATTGGTAGAAACACATGATGGGGTTACTAGAGGACACTATAGAGGTCTCGCAACGACCAGGAAGATACTTCTCGCAGGCCTCTGGTGGCCAATTATACATAATGATGTGGTGGATTATGCAAGGAGTTACGATGTTTGCCAAAGAACGGGGAAGCCATCACAAAGGTACGAGATTCCCTTAGTACCTCAGGTAATGCTGCAGCCATTTGATAAATGGGAAGTAGATTTTGTGGGTCCCATCAAACCACCAGGAAAACAGATAGGTGTGTGGTATATCATCACAACAACAAATTATTTGACTAGCTGGGCAGAAGCTGCACCAGTGATAGATTGCACTGCTGCGATTGCAACAAGGTTTTTGTTCGACAATATCGTCACTCGGTTTGGTTGTTCGAAGGTTTTGATGAGCGATCAGGGGAGTCATTTCATCAATCGCACCATTAGCGCACTGACAGAAGAGTTCCAGATTTAGCACAAGAAGATCACTCCCTATCATACACATGATGGGATAGTCGAAACGTTCAATAAGGTATTGGAGCATGCACTCACAAAGGTCTGCGATGGGAGCCGCAGCGATTGGGACTTGAAGATTTTGACGATCTTATGGGATTATTGAACTACTTGCAAATAGTTGATAGGGTAGAATCCATTCATGTAGTTTATGGCCAGGAAGCAGTGATGCCAATGGAACATATTGTTCCAAGTCTGCGCATCACAGCAGTGATAGGAATGGATGACGAAGGAGCACTGGAAGAACACCTAACATAATCATTGCAGCTAGAAGAAAATCAGTTTGTCATAGGATTTCATTAGCGCATTGAGAAGGATCGCCAGAAGGCATGGCATGATTGATACATCAAAACCAAGCACTTATAGCAAAGCGGTATGGTGCTACTCTATGATAGTAAATTTGTGAAACACCCAGGTAAGTTGCAAATGCATTGGTTAGGTCCTTATGTAATAAATTTCATTACTAATGGAGGTATGGTACAGTTGCAGCAGTTAGATGGTGCGATACTGCCTAAGTTAGTGAATGGAAATCCCTACTAGGATGGCTTGGTGTGACATGATGCTTAAGGCATCGCACAATGAAAAAAAAATGTAGGAGGTGGTACAAAGGAGGTTGGTGCACTGGAAACTAGTGGTAGCACAAGAGAAAATAGTTTGAGTCACAACAGGAAACAAGTTGGTGACATCTGTAGGGACGTGATACGGTTTAATCAGGTAGTTAATGCAGTAGTTAAACTAGTCGTGTGGTGGCTTCGATGGACAAGATGCACATTTATGGAGAATCCAACTGTTAGATCAAGCATATCAGTGACATATTCGACTGATAAGTGGAGGAGTTGGTCGTAATGATTGGAAATCTTCCGCACAATTGCTCCCATGCTATAAGATTTGGTAGGATGGGATTTGGATGGACCATCTTTGTTGTCGAGTGAGCAGAGTATAGAGAGCATAGAGCGATATTCGAGCATCATTGATTGGTTGTGAGTGATTCAGAGTGTGAAAATGGCGCAAGTGATTTCGAGTGGTAGCATTCACGATTTACCACCTCTTGGCATGCCAATTATGGAAGAGGGGGTCAAAATGCAAACAAAATCTCCATGGATTCCACGAAAGAAGAAAGGGGACACTAGACCCAATTTTCCCTTACAAAAGAAAAGGAATACCAGAAATTCAAGTAGAGCAGAAGTAAAAGTAACATTGCAGGCTGGGCCATCGACAACTGGAGCTGAAGGCTCCATGACAAGAAGTGGGCTGAAAACTACGAATATCCCTAGGTTTATTCCATAGTGTAATCCTGAGGCAACCTAACCTAAGGTGATGAAGAATCAGAGGTACCCAATTCAGATGCCGACATTGCCAATGGGGATGCATTGCACATTCAATATTGTGCCTTGTCTGAAGAGGATGAAATACAATGAACACGATCTATTGGCATACACTGAATGCACAATGGAGCCGTTTGAGTTGCAATATTGGAAGGATAGTGAACCAGTTGTGCGTACACTGCAGCAGTGGGCGATGGGACTACAAAGGTCGGGGCTATTAGTCCTCATACACATGCCACAAATTGGCAGGCTAGTGGAAGCCGATGTGTGCGCAAATCAGCTATTGGAGTGTTTTCATGGAGGTTATATATGGCTAGACACTAAGATTCTAGTCACCATGGAATTGATATAACAAATCATTGGGTTTCCCATGTAGGGGCGTGATCCATCGCATTACTTTCATAGAAAGGATAATGACAAGAGGTTAGCTGCTAAGTTGAAGCAAAAATATGGAGTGGACTACGACAAGAGAGCATATGTCGTCGACACTATAAATGATCAGGCAGTTCACATTGCAGCGAAGATTTTGCTATTAAAGTGGTGTGCAAAAACCGCCCCAATCAATGTACATCTGGGGTGATTGTATGTGCAGAGCAATGTGTAGATGAATTAGTCGTTGTTTTTACTCAACCAGTTAATAGAGGATGCGACGCTGGTTCAGGAGGGTAAGCGGCTGTTCACTTACTCTTGGTTATTAATATTGATCGCATTAGTTGCATGAATGGGGCCTAGGGAATATCAAGGGATGGAAGTTGAGATCGCCCACATTTGTAAGGGCGTGAGATACAAAAATCTCTGGTATATCAACCAGAAGGACCAGTTGAATTATTTTGCAATATAGTTTTGGATGTATTGGGATGTGCCGTGGATCGCAGCAGAGAAGGTTCCGCTCCTATATGAGGAGGCAACAACAAAGTATCAGTAGGTCGCGAGGTTTGTGATGGGCCCACACGCGATTCATATACAAGAAAGAAGAGACTAGAAAAAGTAATGGTTGACTACTCAATACAAGTTAACCTATGAGGAGCTTGATACGATAGTGGATGATTGTCCTGCTGAGTGGAGAGCATCGGTCAACGCTGAAGAGCTGTTAGACACTGCGACGAGTCCTCCACCATATGCCCTAGTTGATCAAGTGCAAGTAAAATAGAGTGAGCAAGAGTCGCATGAGGCCTCCTCAAAGACTCCGGTAGACTCGGAGATGGATCTCTAGTTTGAAGAGATGCAGACGAAGTGAAGGAAGGAGCAAGGAGAAGCGAGCAACATTGCGTAGATGGCTGATGAGCAGGTAAATCGCATCATAACAATGATCACCATGACGACCACTACGAGTGAGGTGCATCTAAGGCATCAATTGACAGAAGGATTCCAAGAGGTAAAGACTCAATTACAATCTTTAATTAATGCTATTTTGGAGAAAGTACCCTAAGCCAATGTGTTGCAGAGTACTAGCGAGTTGAGCACATGTAAGTGGGTCTGGATAACATAGATTCCACCATGAATATTGGAGACCAAGAGTGAGGATGTTGACGCCTCACTTTATCACTTTAAGACAATCACATTGGATGTTAATGAATTACCAACCCACTCTTTGGTGCGGTTGCAGAAGTTGGCGAGTCAGGCACTCATCGACAGAGAACAAATCATTGGTGACCACTTACTGAAGTCGTAGGAGCAGGAAGCATTGACAAAGCAAGAGATAGGGTGCCTCAAGAAGGAACATGACATACTGATTATGGACAAAGCACAGTTATGGGATGATAGGGCACAACTGAAGAAAGTTCTTTCATTTGCTTGTCAAGAAATCCCAGATGTAACAAATGAAGTGGTTGCGAAGACCAAAGTTTTCTAGTTAGGGAAGGTTATTGCAGACTTAGGAAGAGATAATGAAGAGTTGCAGGTGCACATAGTTCCAAGAACACCACCAAAGCAAGTTGCAACATGCAAAGGAACCATAAAGGTTGTGGCAACGCAGTTGGAAGAAAGCGAGAAGGCAGCTAAGCTATTCACTGATGAAACTGCTCAATTTTGGGGTAGCGTGGTTCAAGATGAGCAGTTGCAATAGTTGAGCACATAGTTGCATGAAGCAGAGGTGCACTTGACAATGATGAGGGCATCACTCAGAGTGATTCCCCCATTGTGAAAGTAACTAAGGTAGTGGAATTGAAAGCATTGCAACAATGATCAACCAAGACAAGAGAGTGTCATCAGCGTCACACCACTCAGCTGGACGAGTTCCAGGACGTTGGTGAGTAGTTAGTGCTTAAGGCAGTAAACGTGCTTCAAGCTGTAAAGGATAGCCAGAAGGAGGTAACCGCTAAACTTGTTGAACATCCCTCTAAGCAGGATGTGGAATAATGCACAACGATCAATGAAAAGACCAAAGCTGTAGTTGAGGAAGTCAAGCAACAATACGAAGACTTCAAGATAAAAACCAATGAGTATAGAGTCTCCAGTTGACGTGGATCGAGGGAAATCCATAAGATTGTGTTAGGGGCCTATTGGTAGGGGGTTTTGGTGCAAAATACAAATCAAGGTGCGCAAGACAAAGGATGGTGCACAACACAAAGGATGGTGTGCAAGACAAAGGATGGTGCGTAAGGAGGAGAAGTCGACAAAGAGTCGGCTTGGTCATAGTTTTGTACTTGTTGGTCATAATTTTGTATATTTTGGTCCAAGTCAGTTACAAAGTCGGTTAAAGTGGACCATTTTGTAAAGGCGCAAGCCTATATAGAAGTAGAAATATACTAGGAAGAAATTAAGAAGTTGATGAAAAAAGTGAGGCAGTTTTGTCTAAGATTATCTATTGAGCATCTACGAAAGAGTGATCTGCGTGTCTGTTTAGTATTGCAACTATGTGATGTATTTTGGGGACCTGTTTTGATGCACGAAGCAATATGACATGAGCAGATGTTGATGGAAACCATTTGACTTGGTGTTTTTGTTGCTTTTACTGATTAATGATGTGATTTGAATGATTCAATGCTGCAATATGGTTGTTATTCCTGAATGATGTGATGTCTCTGCATTCTGAATGATGTCATATTTATCGATCTATTTATGAGTAAACATAATGTTGTGATATAATATGAATGGTTACCGAATCGATATGAATGGTTTGTGATATGAATAAGTGATAATAAAACCCTTGCCTGAATCTCTGAGTAATGTTGTGATAGTAAGAAGATAGCAGAAAAGTAGATGCGCTATATCCTCCTCCTTATTGCAGAAACTTGGTTTCGATAGTTCTCCCTGAAACTTCTCGGGTGAGACTTCATCTGCTTCGTACGTGTTGCTAGACAAGGTAAAACCTGTCTGGGCTGGTGCTCATGGAGATTGCAGTGTTTAGGGGTGTTGACAGAGTGTGAACCCCCATCGATAGATCTGTGTCAGCACTTATTAGGATGTTGTACTGGAATCCATATACTTAGCATCTGCGGTTCTAAGTGCTAACGAGGTCTGCTTCCCGCCACACCAAGAAATCACTACAGAACCCAAATTGAAGCAATATCTTGAAGTACTCTTCCTATCTGCGACACACCTAGCCCAATCTGAGTTAGAAAATACTTGCAATGTCAGATCACATACTGAAGCATATATTATACGATATGCCACAGTGCCACATAAATATCTGAGAACATGTTTTGCAGTAACCCAATGAATCTTCCTCGGATCACTCATAAACTGGCTAAGAGTATTCATAGCAAAAAATATATCTGGTTTGGTGTTTGTCAAATACATTAGAGATCCAATCAACTGGAGATACATGGTGGGATCAATCAAATCATAATTTGAAGCAGATTCTCTCAGCTTCTTCATATTTGCATCCATTAGAGTAGCTGTGGACTTGCAGTCCAACATCCTGAATCTCTTCAAGACATCAATAGTGTATTTTCTTTGACTTAGGAAAATTGATTTCTACCTCTACAATACTTCTAATACCAAGAAGTAATGCATCAATTTGAGGTCCTTCATTTCAAACTCAAGGGCAAGTTTCTTGTTATACTATTCAATTAGTTTCTTATTTCCAGTGAGAAACAATTCGTCCACATACAAAACCAAAATCAGTGGCTCATTATCCTCAATATTGTAGTAAAAATTGGGATCTGCATCACTGTTGGTGAATCCCAAGTTTACCAGGTATCCGTCTATTCGTCCATACCAAGCACGAGGTGCTTGCTTGAGCCCATATAATTCCTTTCATAGTTTACATACATGAGAATCTTTCTCATGGACAATAAACCCTTCTAGTTTTTCAATGTAAACTTATTCCTCTATAATACCATTGAGGAAGGTGGTATTTACATCCCTTTGATGCAACTTCCATCCCATATCTGAAGCAATATCAATGATGGTTCTGATGGAAGTATATCAAGCGATAGGAGAAAATGTTTCGTCATAGTCAATTCCCTCTTTCAGAGAGAATCATCTAGAAACAAATCTAGCCTTATGTTTTTCCACGCTGCCATGTGCTCCGTGTTTAATCTTAAAAAGACATTTGGAGGTCACGACTAAATTCCCCTCACGTCTCAGTACAACCTCACATACATCATTCTTTATGATAGACTAGAACTCTTCTATCATAGCATCCTTCCAAACTTGGTGTCACATACCCCAATTTGCAAAAACAATTAAATGTTATTGAGGAACATTATGTTATATTTTATGCTAAGTCGTAATTGATGACCAAGTGGGGTAAAGAATAATTAATGCATTTTAGAATATTTTATTAATAAATAAATAAATGATGAGACAACAACTTAGGGAAGCTGTTAAAAGAGTGTTAACTGGTCACATGGTGGAGGAGACTGGGTGGAGAGTATACTGACAAGTGGCAACATCCTCAAACTACTTCTAACTGTTGTAGGTGGAAACTTTCCTATATTTGTGGTCATGATTCCCCATGAAAGTGGAATTGGAGCAGGTGGCTCATTAAGTAAAAACTGACCCAGAAGACCTAGGCATTTTATAAAATTTCCCATTGAAGACAACCGAGGCTGCTCATTTCTGGAAAGGTGATCATTCAGTGTGAATGAAGTGCACATGAGAAATTCAATGGAGGGGATGTATTGAAGTGAGTTTGAGGGGTCAACTGCTGAGAACTGAACTTATGTAGCTATTAGGACATGAAGTTCTTATTGCTGCAAGTAGGTTCAGATTATTGCTGTAATTTGACTAGTCAGGTGACAGAAGGTCTTAAGGATACATCCTTCACCCAGTACCCTACCAGGAGGACCAGGAAACATTCTCGGGGGTCTTGAGGAAGTGCAGACTAAAATTTCTCCAGGAGTAGGTTGGGAGGAATAGCCTCCTTAAGCTGTTGTCACCTCATCATTTGACAAGTTTTTATTTTGTTCAGGTTTATTTATAATTTATTTACTGTATTCAGCAAATGTTTATTAGTTTTTCAAAGACATGTATGTTTTTGTTTTGTTAGGCTTTATGCAGAAAATAATATTGTGTTTTGATAAAGTTAGTGATTATATATTTTGTTTAAAACAATAGTATTATTGTTAAATAAAAAGTAAATAGAAATAAATTACCACACTGTATTTTTCCACACCTTGTATAGGCAGTACTCTAGTACAACCGGTTGATTAAGTATATGTGATGATTTGTTGATCAACTTTGAGTGAAAAATGTAAATGATTTCCCTAATAGTATGTATGTGAATCATTACAGAAAATAGCAATACTTGCTCTAGCTACTGAAAGCATCCATATTAACTAATTTTCAGGAAAAGAATTGAATATATATATAATAATAATTTGTAGACATACTATTCACAAAAGCAATACTAGTACTAATAATTATTATAAACAAATAGATAAAGTTAAATAAATAAACATAGAAACAGTAAAAAGATGGTACTAGGGTTTTAATTTGGCTAGTATTACATAGGTATTTATAATTAGTTACTCAGGCCTACTATCATACTTTGTTTTTCTGAAAACCTTTTAAATACAGAACTGTAGGTTATCAAATGGTAATAACCTCTTTAAGAGAAACAAAACATTTTCCTCACCTAAAACACTGTGCAAATTTAAATAGTAACAATTACTATAAACCATTTATACTAAATGTAAATTTAAATTAAATAACACTATAAACGAACTAAACACAGACAAAATAGAATAAGCAAATGGCTTATGGATTTTTATAACACCTATTGAGGCTTAAGCCTGATCGAAATGACTTATGTAAGTCTAAACAGAAGTCGTAAACCACAATTTTTAACCATTATAGTTTATAGTAAATAAAAACCCTTCATCTGTTACAAGAATTGCCGAGTGAACAGTCTTTTCATTCCTGTAAAAACCACGTAAAATTTCAAGTAACCACCCAGTGGTCAAACAGTAACGTCACGGTTGCAATAGCCTTAAAATATTTCCACATAACAACCTCTAGGGTTTCGAAGTCATATAAAAAAAAATCCTATAATTTCTTTTAAAAACAGAAAGATAGTAAACCAAAAAAATTATATTTACTATTAACCCTTGTCAGTTTACAAGTTTCAACTGAGCAAGTAGTCTTTTCTTTTCATTTAAAAACCACTAAAAAACCTTAAGTAACAAGGTAGAGGTCAAGTAACATTGTCACGGCTTAGAGCCGAGTTAAAAAAAAAAGATAAACAAAACAATTTTACATCATCCAAGTCGTAAAGGCTTTGCCAAGTGAAACTCAAGTCACGGATGCAATAGCCTTCCAGAACTTGCACTTATTACCCTTTAGGGTTTTCTTTACAAAACAAAACAACACATTGAACAACCTATCAAGTAAAACCCAGGCCAAGTTCATTTAAGCAGCAAGTATCCTCATCTTTCAACCACCTTAATACCAATGCAGGAGAAGACCCTCAGTTCAACCGAGGCTTACCAGGGTTGTGTGGCTGTGAAAGGAGAGGTGTGCTTACAGATAAACACCAACTTGTGGGAGAGGCACCTACGCATAGAAAACAATAGTTATTTACAGTTTTTAAAAATGTATTTGAAACTTAAGATTTCTGTAAAACACATTTGGTGACTGGCAGTTACCTGATATATATCGTTTGGAGAAACCAGTGGTCACAAGCAGCTGGAACAACTCGATAGCGTATGGAAGAGTAATTCCATAGACGAGACTAATACACTGGATACAACTAAAACCCCAATTCACAAAGCCAAAGGAAAACAAGCAACACTCCAACCTGAGTGAAGAAGCACTCTCATGCAAGCTTTGTCCGCTATTTTTTCAGTTTTAGAACTAACTCAGTCCTCGAATCATTGAAGGAAACACGTTTCTCCACTCAAGAAAGCTATAGAAACCATTAAACATTGAGAATCCACCTTATAACCTCACCAACACCAAGCTTGTAGTGCTATGTCGAAAGGTAGTCTGTAAACAAGTGAATTGACAGAGTCATGGCAGCAACGAGCTCGCAGCTTAGCCACACTCGTTGAAGAGATTTGTGCAATGCGAAGAAGGTAGGGTTCTCTCTTTTAAGTCAACCTATCTCGTGGATAGAACCATTACCATGTGTCCTTCGAGATTTATCTCCAGCGTGGGTAGAATTCTATAGTCACATTGCTGCAAACAATGATTATAATCAAACCTTTAATCATTTATACTTTGCACATTCTATGTTTGATAATCATGTTTCATATTATTGTTTTGATGTCTCATTTGCCAACTATATGATTAGGATATATATATTTTTCCTTTTAGGGTTGTGTTATGGGACAAATAGGGTAGTTCTTTTACATAACCACGTAAGTTGAAACGTGGGTAAAAGATTCACTTAATGTTAAACCATATTAAGAATGAGATCCAATGACACCTAGAAATTAGTCTTCGAACTGGATAGAATTGGGGAAAACAAAAAGGTAGATAAGACCAAGTAACAATAAGATCTCTTATAGTATGAAAATCAACAAACTTATCTTGAAAGTTTTATAAACAAACTTGTAAAAAAAAAGGTATAGTTTATAACTAAAGGATACACTAGGATTGAATGTATAAGATACAAGTTTTAAGAACCCAAAGTAAAGGACTGTAAAAGTAATCAGGAAGAATTCTTCAGCTAGAAAGAGATTCATGATCGGATTCTTCTAATTTATTGAGTTTTGGAAATGCTAGTAAATACAGTCCTTAGACTATATTCGGAGTTTCAGTGAAATTCTAGCAACGTAGTAAGCAGTAAATAGTTAAAAGTAAAAGTAATTTGGTTATTATTGAAGAGAATGTTGTGTATAAAACCTTGTAATGAAGATAATTATGATAGACAACAAACAGTATGGAGTGATTTAAGCATCAATATGTGAACTGATTTTCTTTCCATTTAAACTCTAAATTACAATTACTGTAAACAGGAATACAAACATTCATTAGAAGTTGAAACGTGATCATCTAGGGGTTTGGATATCTTTTGACAGTATTTGATCATGCAATTTAACTCATGCATAGATGGTTTGATATAATGTCTTTACAGAGTTTTGATAGCAAAAGAAATTAAGACCAACATTACCTCTTATGGAGACAAGTTGCAGTTAAAATATTCTAAGTCTAGCATCTTAAACATGCTAGAGAAGTATCTTATTGACTTGAATATAAATATTATTTTACTGGAACGGACGCTTACCTGCTAAACCTGTAAGGAACCATCAGTCCCACTGTGTTAGCTTAAAGCTAAGTAAGCCCCAATCTCACATAAGAAACTTTCCTTGACAAAAGAAATCAACAGTATTTCTAGCATCAGTAAATTACATGTTTCTTTTCTACTTTTGGAAGAATTACAACTGCTAAGTAAAAAACAGTACTAACACAGCTAACAAGGAGAATCCTTTAGTTTATACAAAATATTATAAAGTAGTAACTCTTTGTTTCTCTTACAAACAATTTTATTATCTGCTAACTGTTAGTGGTACTTTAGCAGTGACATTAGACATTTTATGTCACATGAAAATTTTAAATTTTTACGAATTTTTGAGTTATTACACTTGGTGTCTAGATGCTTCTTAAAAAACGTACGTGGTAGGTTCTGAGTCAATGATGTGACTCATCAGTTCTACATAACTTGAGAGCCTCTGAGGTATTTTACTTTCCTGATGGGTTCTGTGTGGGGCTTCATGCCCTTCTGCATCCTGCAATGTTTGTTGTCCCCATATAGGCCTTTTCTGACTTACTTCCATATCTATGAGAGTATCAACTGGCTTGACTGGATCAATGGGATCGATCGGTTCATTCTTCTCTTTAGACTCCCTCTTAACTTCTAGAGGGGAATATGACCTCATCTCTTCTTCATCATTGATATCCACATCAGACTATCTTCCTTTATAGATAGCCATCTCTTCTTTAAAGGTCACATCCCTACTGACTTTAATCTAGCTTGATCTTGGGATGTATATTTTATATGCCTTTGAAGATTCACTATATCCCATGAATGTTCCCTTATTTTCTGAAGGTTCTAGTTTCATACTTTTTTCCTTGGGCACATGAATGTATACTAGGAATCCAAAGATACAAAGGTGTCCCACTTCTCGCTTCACTCCTATGGAGGCTTCTTCTGGAGTCATGTTCTTCAAGATTTTATGAGGGAATCTATTTTGTACATAAACAACTGTCTTGGATGCTTCTTCCCACAAGAACATTGGTAGACTTTGGTCATGTATCATGACTTTGGATTCCTCCACAACTGTTCGATTCTTTCTTTCCTCAACCCCATTTTGTTTAGGGTTGTAAAAAACTGAACTCCCTCTTAATTCCCACCTCCTTGCAGAAATCATTAAACTATGTAGAGGTATATTCTCCACCATTGTTTGATCTCATGATCTTAATCCTTCTTCCTGACAAATTCTTGACTTGTGCTTTGAATTCCTTGAATTCGTCAAGTACTTCCTTATATTCCTTGGTCTTGAGAAAGTATATCCACATATTATGTGAGTGGTCATCAATAAAAGTTACATAGTAGTTGTAACCACCCAATGAATTAACCATCACGGGCCCGCACAAGTCAGAGTGGAATAGATCCAATATTCCCTTGGTTCTGCTTTCACTTTTCAGAAAGGAACCCTTGGTATTCTTACCAAGTGCACATTATCTACATATACCATCATGGTCTACATGAAGCATTGGTAGACCTTCCACCATGTTCCTTAATGCTGGGAGAGCTTAATAGTTTAGATGAGCTAGTCTTCTGTGCCATAGCTTATTGATGTTAGTGGAATCATGGACTAAGGCTTGAGTTGTTAGAGAGCTCAGACAATACAATATTTCATCCCTTACACCAATTACTTTTGTTGTGTTCATCCTAGAATCCTTGTGCCATGCGATCAAATTTCCATATGCATATTTATATCCCTTGTCTTCTAAGGCAGAGATGGAGACAAGGTTTGTTTTCTTACCAGGTACATATAGTACATCATTCAAATGTAGTAAGTAATTGGATTTCAACTAAAGAAAGATAGATCCAAACCCCTTCACAGTGTAGATGGCATCATCTCCAATTACAAAATGGAGATCAAATTCTTTCTCAACAACTTCTGAAAGGTTCTCTTTATAACCAATCATATACTTGGAAGCACCACTATCTATAAGCCATGTATCACTAGTGGTGGGAACCATACCTAATAAAGATGATATGAATAAGAATTCTATACGATCTTCATTTCTTAGTTTCTTTTGATCATGACCATATTCCACATCAGCTGTTGAATCTTCATGCTTCCTCTTGTTTGAACTAACACACTGGCTTTCATAGTGACCATATTTCTTACACCTATAACACTCACTACTACATTTCGATCCAAAATCCGACGGTTACTTCCGACGGTGCATGGATTTATCTTGTTAAACTTACCAAAAATCAAAAGGATACATTTTTTTTTGCAAATGTGGCCACAAGCGCCGGTTAAGCGACGGCTATTTGATTTGTGAATGTTCAAAGTTCGTGTTGATTGGTTCAAAGTTCGGAAGCGTCGCTTAAACGACAGAGGAACCGTCGGTTAAGTGACGGCGCACTATTTATCATAGGATGAAACAATGTTATGCCTCGCCCCGCCAAAAAAATCAAAAAACACAAATTACAACCCCGCGGCCACAAACAAACCTCGCGACAGCACCAGTGAAAGAAAGAGAGGAGAGGGGTCACAGAAATTGAATCCAATGAGTGAGTATGCCACCAGGTCTGGACGATTAATTGATTCTAACCATGAAGGGCATAGCAGCTGGTATGCAGAACACTGGTTAGAAGGGTTTTGGCAACAGATTTTCTCATGTTAGTACTATATTGGGAGTTTCTTGAGACCTGCTTCACAGGGGCGTTATTCAGATTCCAATATTAAAGGCAGCTTTCTAAATACGCCAGTGTAGATATGGAGTTTACAAGTTTTGGTGTCCCTGTTAAAATTTTCATTGGATCATCTAACCTCAGTACTTGCTCCTCTGTATCTCTGCGCTGTGTGCGGGTATGTCTCTACACTGTAGAAATTGGTTGCTGTAAGTGGGTATGTCTCTATGTATGTCTCTGTACTATGTGAAGTTGTGTTTTGTATATGGGTATATCTCTGTGTCTGTGTTGTATGTGGCCCTGTGGGTATGTCTCTGTTGGAAGAGCAGTAGGAGCTCGATAAACATCCCCTACTCATTGACTCGCCACATGGAGGATGCTCCTGCTCATCTAAAGATATCAAGCAAGCAACCTGAAATCGGTTAATGCAAACTCTGGGCTCCTGATTCAAAGTAAGCATTTCTTTCTAATTTCTTCTGGAAATTTTGTTGCCCTCTCTTTTTGTAAATCATTGTCATCTCACGGCCTTGCTTATGCTCATGTTTATGTGGGTTTTTGAGCTACAACTCGATTGTAAAAAAATAAGGTTATGAAAAGGCGTGCTTCCTTTGGGGTTATCATTTTTATGTGATAAGTGGCGTACTGTGAGGATTCTGTAGCAGCCAATTGTCATTTGACTGGGAATGGGATGTGTTGTTGAATCATTAAGATGCATGTAGCAAAGATCCTCGACGTACCATCCCAAAACTTTCAATTGCTAGTTGAATCATTTCAGTGTCCTTGTCAAACAATGTAGCAAAGACTCTGGTCATACCATGATCCATCCCAAAATATCCAATTGCCTTCAATTATTTGCATTTAACAAAATAGGCCCAATTGGTTTGAGTACACATCTTTTCTATCCCAAAAAACTAGTTAAACTTTTAATAATAACGTCTTTTTCAGATTTGAAATCCCAGGATTTCTGAATTTAGTGGTTCAGTTTCACTATGAAAAACTAAATTATATTTGTTCACTAGTCAAAATCTAGGCAG